>BMAO01031843.1:0-32067 GCA_019973975.1 Trichonephila clavata
CTCTAACAGTTCGACGATGTTTGATCGTTTGTCGTATTTAGATCGGAATTTTAAAATAGATTAAAAGATGCCTTGTGCTATCTTTATTCTTTAGAATGTTTAGATAACTAGGAAATATAAATATATTCGTGATAATTTTATACCAAACACACAAATAAGAAAGAAAAAATCTGCAATAATAGTTACCTGTAATAGAAGCGGCTAGTCTCTCATCCTGAAGTTGACTCATTTCGTACATGAAACCCATTCCTTCTTCTCCAATAATGTTCTTGACTGGCACTCTCACGTCTTCAAAGAAATACTCAACATTACTGCAACAGTCGTTTCCCAATTTTTCAATTTGGTTAAACGTGACTCCTTGAAATAGATTTTTGAAAATTGTAACAATTTTAAAAACAAAATCATGCTATATTATTACTAATTCTCATGCACATAATAAAAAATACTTTAAATATAATTATATAAGTAAAGTTGCCTAATTCTTTTTTTTAAATTGTAATAATGAGAAATTAATATTTTTTATAATCTGTAAGCAGGCTCAAAAGTAATGTAGAGAAAAAACTACATTTAACGTATGTGATGATTAATAACATTCCTCATCATTTGAAAATAATTCTTTCCTTTTTTTACATGGAAATTTATTTCTATTCAAACATGGTATTCTACCTTTTGCAGACATTATAAAGACAGAGTTACGTTTAAGTAAAACTCGCAATTTCAAAAATGTTGAAATCTTTTTTTAATCAATTTATCTTATTTTAAAAATAAATTTTTATAAAAGTATTGTACAATTACTTATTATTTAAAATTAACTCTCAATTTATTACCTGGTGAATTTAAAGGAACACAAATGAGTGATTTGTTTTTGTGCCGTGGACCAGTCCTGGTATTAGCCAACATGCACATCCAGTCTGCCTCACCGCCGTTTGTTATCCACATTTTTCCACCATTAATTATAAGTTCATCTCCTTTCCTTTCGGCTTTAGTAAGAATATCTATAAAAAGATTCAGCTGTAAGGGATATATTATAAATAATGCAAATAAACCGGGTTTAAAGAAGATATATACAAAATTTATTTCATAGATTTAAATTAATTTTAAAAAATACTGCACATGGGTTGTGATACACGTTAAGTTGCAGATGCCGCCGTCCGGTTTAGTGGTTAGTGACGCTGAATGCTGTGTGTGCCACAGGGCCTGGATTGGAATCCCATAAAAGGCATAACTGTTTGTAAATGCGAAGTGCCTTCACGGCAGGGGGGTACTCTAATTCATCGAGCTCCATGAAAATTAGAGTAGAACTGAACAAAATCACTTACGGTCACCTGCATGGTGCTCAAAGCTACGGAGAACAAAATGCCCTTGTCTCGATGAATTTCGTGGGCCTTGATCTGATGTTACTGTCGATGGGGTGGGATAAGTAACTACAACAAGTTGCAGGTAATAATTTATATTTATATACAAAAAATATAAATTAATCATTAATACAGCGTTTGCATGTAGGAAAATCATAATAAAGCCATTGATGTTTTTTATTGAAAGATCGAAATTTTGTAGTAACAAATGATATTATTATTATTAAAAAGTGCATTACTATAAATATCAGTCATTATAAAGGCCCAAAATTAACCATTAAATTCAAGAAATAAGCTTGGTTTTCATAAACAGGAATTTATGTTTCTTATTTGACCATCCTTCATGGCAAAGAATACGCATGATGCATATTTTTCATATTTTAATTACATATTAGAATCATTGCTTATAGTATTTTTTTACATAAATAACCGATTATCTGAATTAGTGAGCACTAATTGATTGCTCATTATTTAATCATAAGAAACGTTTTTGACAATTCACGAGATTTGCATTCAAAACAATTTTTTTCTTCACATATAGATTATGTGTTTACTTTCTAGAACTGCAAATAATTCTACCAAAAAACATTGAAGCTATTTTTAGAAATCTTGTGAAATTTCATGTTGGTTACAGTTTTTTATACAGAAAAAAAATTCTACTATAATCTGGAAATAATCCATTCTCTTAAGACGTTAGAAACATTTTCAAAAATTTGCTTTTCCCTTTGGTACTGAATCTGCATAAATAATTTAAAAAGTTGATTTTTTTAATGATAGAATGGGAAAAATTCTCTCTCAAGATGATCGCACGATCAATACAATCCCGTGTTCTTTATTGAATTCAAATTAAACTGATATTAGTCTTGTTGTTGTCGTGTCCTTTCCGCAGGGAAGGAATGAAAGTTGCCATTGCCTGTGAGACACACAGGTTGGACTTCTTAACGATAGATGGCGACACCACCTATCTCCACCTCCACAATTTTGGCACGGAACTGAAGGGGAGGGAAATATTCTCCAGCCCCCTGAACTCGTGGTTTCTGCTGCGACCGCCCACAAGACTTTCGGAACCACTGATTTAACGAGCACGTACTCCGTCTATACTCGGTGGTATTTAGTGGCATCGGGCATCGAACCCAGGCCCTCGGGTTTGGAGTCCGATGCCCTAACCACTAGGCTACCCACGGCCCTTTAGTCTTGTACTTGTTCTAAGTGTGTTCAAATGTTAAAATTCATCCAAAAATTTTTGAAAGATGTGCGAATAGGTTCGAAAATCAATTTTTCAAAAATTGATTTGCAGAATAATTTTATTTTTTTAAAAAACATAAATATGTTAAAGGAGACATAATTATTAAATAAATTAAATGCATTGTCCCTTGTTTTTCAAAAGAATATTACTTTTATAATATTTTAACCAAATTTTCAATGTTAAAAAAACCCAGCATAAATAAAAATAGGTTGGACATAATGTAATTTTAATTTCATTGATGTATTGATGTACTTGTTGATCTATCTTAAGAGTTACAAACCACAGGATAAAAAACATTTTATGAAATAAATATTTTAAAAGCATTCAAATTTTTTTTTACTACAAAATTACGTTAAATTCTAGGCTAAAAAAAGGCTAATTGCATAAATGCTACAAATTCCATTGAATTTTATTGGATTGTTTTGGAGATATCCCTTTTTTCGTACAAAAATTACCGTGACAAATTCATTCGTCAAAAAATGATTAAAAATATTTTTATATATTAGATTAATGAAATATTAGAAAAACAACATAAAACTATCTGTTTTATATATTATCCCTTCTTCTTACTCCATACTTATATCCCCCCCCCCTAATGATCCTATAAAACACCTTTATAAACTATAGTCGGATACTTAAAAATATAAATATTATGCGTGTATTTTTAAATAAAGTGCATTTTGTTGACCTATATACGTTATTGTTGCTGCAAATATATACTTTTTAAAAGAAACTTTCCGTAAAACAAACGTTGGCAATAAAGAAGCGCCTGGACAGATGAGTTGGAAACGCGGGATTGTCGTTATCGTGTGACTACGATTTCACATGAATTTAGCTCATTGCACTAAAACTTATTAAAATAATTCCATGCAGTATGTATGACAAGACATTCAATTCAGGATCAAGAACTCACTAGCAACATCGGAACCACAATGGTTTTCACTAATTCCCACGCATGAAACCATTTCCCCAGCATGAATCGGTGGAAGGAACTCTTGTTTTAGTTCTTCACTTCCATACCTAATAAAAGAAGATTTTAAATGTACAAAAAGAAAGTAGAACTTTTTTTTTATCTAATTGGTTTTTATTTGACAGTAAAAGTTTTTCACTCAATTTTACAAAAGCTTTTAAAGGAAAAGACCATCCTATTGACGGAGCTCCTTTGAATAACATTTTATTATCTCTTTCATTTCTCAGATTTACAGACAATACAAATAATGGAGATTTATAATAAAAAAGTTAACCGTTTGAGATATTTTATCAAACTGATTTACAAATATTTGTCAAGATATATATTGAAAAATTCAAAAAAAAAAAAAAAGTCAAAATACTCACTTAACATATTTGTTAATAATTTTCTTTTTGGTCGCTCAAATGAAATTGGCATTGCTGTAATAACTGCCTAATTTGAAGAGAAAGATGATTGCGCGTGTACCTATAGAGAGCGTAGAGTTCTGGGAATGCATGCGATATCGTCAGAGCCCGCCAGAGGCGTGTGTAGTAGTGTAGGAGCACGTTAAAAGACATTGTTTGCAACAGGGGTGCCTCCAAACAATACAACTGGCAATGCTGTCACGCACTGTGCCTCATTGTATGAACTGAGAAAGCACATCAAGAACCGCTGATGTGGCATGCTATACGGCGGGGTTATCTTGCACGATAATGCTCGACTCCATGTGGCTGTGGCGTTCCAAACATTGTTACGGTATCCCCATCTCGAACATCCCCATTACATCCTGGACTTCTTGCCACCCTCTAGAAAACTCTAAGGGGAAAGCGATTTCCTTGATCAACAGCAACTTGGATTTCATATCCAAGCTGCTGTTGAAAATTGATTTCATAATCAACACCGGAGCTTCTTCACCCAACGTAACCACCGTGTCGTGGACCACTGGCACACTTGTTTCAACCTACAAGGTGACTTTGCTTAGCCTATCTGTTATATCCGTGCTACTTCTTTCCTTTGTACACTAATTTATATAATACTATTAAACCAGTTATCAAACCGATTAAAGTGCCATTTTCATTTGAACGACCTTTATATAATGCTTTCACGTCATAAGTTTATTCTGCTTCATCATCCAAGTTATATGAGATGAAGCTTGAAATACATTATTGTTTACCATAATACACTCTCTTCCAAAAGTTAAGCACGGAGATGAAAATGCTAAATTCCGAAAATTAATCAGAATTGAAGAGGATGCAATTCGCTGCAGAGGTAGATGAAAGTATGCAAATATGTTAGGTAACAGCCAATCGTGCTTTCATGTCAAGAAATATGCAAAAAGAACAGTCTTATAAGAAGCCAGCTTTATGAAGAGTTACAGAAGTGTTGATTGTAAGTGCTGATAGAAGGTGTTTAAAATTTTCGTACAATTTGTTTTCAATGCATACGTGTTTCTATGACTTCCAGAAAACGAATGGAAGATTCTGAGCGCTGGGGTGCTGTGGGGCGCATTGAAGCAGGACAGTCGATCACAGATGTTGCTCTTTTCTTCGGTGCTCATCATTCTGTAATTTCACGTTTATGGAAACAATTCCAAACCACACAGACATTTGTCCGAAGGCCCGTAGGTGGTCGTCCAAGGGTTACAACCCCCGTGGAAGATTGATATATTGCTATTGTAGCCAAGCGGAATCGCAGAGAAATCTCCACACTTGTGACATCTCTGGTTACAGCATCCATTGGTAAGGCTATATCTGTAGCTACTGTACGCCGAAGATTACATATGAATGGACTGTATGCCCGAGTACCTCGAGTTTGTGCTCCTCTATCCGTTCAATCAAGAGGGAACGATTAAAGTGGTGCCGGTAATATGGCAATTGGGCTGTGTCTGACTGGGACAATGTCATGTTTACTGATGAGTCAAGATTTGCTCTGGAGCCAGATGACAAGCGTATAAAGATATGGCGTAAACAAGGAATACGCAATCAGCCCCAAAACATCACCGAACATCACGCATTCCGAAGCCGAAGCATTATGGTGTGGGCAGGGATTTCATTAGGATACCGCACCGACCTGCACATCTTTAAACGGGGTTCTGAGTCGGCTGTTCGGTATGGAGATGAAGTCCTAGAACCCATTGTGAGATTGTACGCTGCAGCAGTTGGCCCTACTTTTGTTTTAATGGACGATAACACACGTCCCCATAGAGCTGACATCGTTGATGATTACCTCTAGAGTGAAGGGATTGCGCTTATGGCGTGGCCAGCATATTCGCCCGACCTTAATCCCATTGAAAATCTTTAGGATGCTCTCAGCCGTGCTGTATCTTCACGTTTCCCACCTCCAGCCACACTTATTGAGCTGGAAACAGCTCTAGAAAAAGAATGGAGATTGCTTAATTCTGCGGTGGTTGACCACCTAATTGAAAGCATGGCCAGAAGGTGTAAACTTTTCATACAGATGAGGGGGGATCACATACCCTATTAATGTCTTTTTTTCATTTTATGCTGTTTATTTTCACTTTACACGTAATTCTGTTTAAGTCTGCAGTATGACATTATCTGATAACTTAAAAAAATTTAATATTGTTTTTATTTCTGTATATAATTATTGATTTGTTTTATGTATAAATATATATGCTACTTTACTGCCAAATTTTGTGTCAATCAAAGCAGTATTTGTTGATTTTTTCACATTTTATATCTTCGTGCTTAACTTTTGGAAGTGAGTGTATAACAAAATATTTTCAAAAAGAACGGAGAAAAAGAAATTTACCACGTTTGACTTATTTTTAAAATTGGAGGCATTTTTAGTATGCAGAGATGTGTCCCGAAACTCAACTTCAAACTAACCAGGGGTAAAAGGAAGTGTCATAGAAGTTGTTGGGGAAAAATATTTTACTTCGTTGATTCATGAAAAGCATATTTTTGGAAATGTGGAAAATTGACACCATCTTTGAGTAATTTGACAATAATTTTTACTATTTCAAAGCAGTTTTTTTCGGTAACTTGATTTTACTTAGTTGTGCTATTAATTGTAGTTTGTTTTAAGTCAGGGGTTGAGAAAGTGATGTCACTTAACTTTGACTCTATATAAAAATAATACATACTATCCTAATCAAGTTAATTTAAAAGGTAACCCAATTGTCGAGATTCTAAAATAGTGCACATCACTTGTTCTTTTCTAATCATAGCAATCACGACCAATTTCTTAAATTGCAAATTATTTTAAAAAACTCTCTGTTGACACCCTCTATTAAATCATTCGGTACTTGAACGCAAATTCCACAATTTCCCACACAGTGATTTTTTCACTGACGTAGTTTTACATAGTCATGCTATTTATTAACCACAAATCCAAATAGAGCAAAAGGTTTTGCCGGTTCAGTTAAAACTCAGATAGTTTGACTCGATTTGAGAAAGTGTTGTCACCCAATTTTCGCGCAACACTAAACACAATTTTAAGGATCTAAATTCTTGCCTTTACCTTAGAAAAATTCCAGTCTTCGCCTTTTCACATTAAAAACTAGATCTAAATAATATCAACATAAGGACAAAAATACGCGCTAATCAAAGAAAGAAGGAAAATATCCGTGTCTGTACAGCTAACGGACAAACCGGTTGTGTCCAATTTCCAGTTAAGGGGTGAAGTTATAGATTTAAAAATAAAATGGAAAATGCTTTTGTAATACTTAAATGAATTAAATATTTGAAGGGCTTTCTTTCTACATGAATGTAGACTCTACATCTTTTAAAAAATATATAGCTAAATTTTCGCTTGATGTGTCGTGAGTAAATAGCTAAATTTATTTCTTCCCTTGCTTCATTCCTTCCTTTGGCACATTTGGTTACATTTTCCATTGGTTAAAAAGATGAAGAGTTAGTAGGTAAGCACTTACTATATTAAATTCATTAAAGGATTTTTGAGATTACGGATAACACAAACAAAAAGGACATTTTTGTGTGTGTGTGAAAGGGAGAATTAAATTTCGATACAGATTCAGAATTGTCTGCTGATCATTTGGACCATTCTTCAGGAGAACACATTCACTAAGTCCTCCACTTTTGAGAAAGTATTAACATAAAACATTTTCTAAGACATATAAAATATTATTTATATCATACAGAGTGTACTCTTACAAAAAGCAAACATTAAAGAGTTTTTGTGTTCCACAAGTGTAAAATAAAAAAAAATGGGGTGTAAACAGGGCTGATCCTAGCAGTGTGCAGTGCGTGCAACGCACGCGCGTGGGAGGTCGTCGTCCGTATATTATTCTATCAATAAAACAACACTTCTTCTGAATTTCTCAAAATAAAACTTATAATAAATCGAATAAATATTTTGAATTTTGAGTAGTTACTGAAAAATGAAGTCCTGATTTCCCGATAACACAGCATTGTTTGAGAAAAATAGAATCCGTTAGTGCATAGTGTGTTGGCCCATTGTTCATAAATGCCTACTCTTTACACACATCCATCATCTGATAGCGAAATTTGTGATGGAGCTGCATTGAAAAAGAAGGTTTTTTGTTTGTTTGTTTTATAGAGCGGCGCTGGGGATCGATGCTTAGTACAGGCGTCTCAAAAAGTATTTTTGCGAAAATATTTAATGCGGTTAATATAATAATGTTTAAATTCAATATGAATTAGGGGAAATTAAAACTTTTCAATTTAATGATAACCTTACAATTTAGAAAAACAAAATAGGGAAAAGAAGTGAGAGAGAGATTTGCCTATGGTTTTACAACACTTAAAAAAATATTCGTGTTTCTTTTTTTTTAGTGAGTTATACCTTTACCAAATGTAGTCTCTTATGGTTTTATTTGGTATTCAATTATAAGCGAAAAAATCTTGCAGCTTCTTTTGACTTTTGAGGAAATGATTTTCATTACAAAGCCTGTTTGGCAAACACTTTAATATTCACATAGTATTATTATTGTTAGCAAAGTTCTAAATGTAATTTTATGTTGTAGGAACTTAATGGTACTTTAGTACTATGTTAAAAAAAATACTAGTTTTTTGCGGGTTTTTTCTTAAAGTCCTAATTGCGACCAGATGCCATATATTCAAACAGGCGAATCAAGTGATTCACAAGATAGCACTAACAGAAATAAAAAAAAAAACATAAATAAATACACACACACGTATAAATACATTAACGTATATTAAAAGCTAATTCTAACCTATATGTATCTTCCCAACTATTTGTATACTTGGAGAGTAATTTCATATGATCATATCCACTTAGCTCCTTACCGTGTTTACTACTGTCTTTATATTAGCAGCAGGGGAGGCTCTATGGCCGGGGAAACGAGCCATTTCTGAGGTGGCAAATTTTAGGGGTGGCATTTGGACAGAATTCGAAAAATATTTTTATTTGTTACGAAAAAATTGGTATGAAAATATATTTTGAAATATTATTATTTATACTTTGGAATCCTGGTACCTTATTTAAATACCTGGAATTTTATATTAGACTGAATTGAAATGCTGACTACTGCCAGTAAAATTTAAAACGATCTAACATTTTTTTTAAAAAAATAAAAACTACGTTGTGTTGCGATTTGTTGTAGTAAGTATATGGATGCCCCGATCTCGGGATACAGTTGCAAAAGATTATCTTTTGTACATGGTATTACTACGTTAAGGGTGTCAAATGTGCATAAAACAACATTTTGCTTAGAGCAGCGTTCGGCAAATTGCAGTTTTTCAAAATTCTGCTTTTATGTATAATTAAAAATGCTTGTTAAAAAGCTCTTGCTCCCTTTTCTAATTTATAAATATCTCTATGTAAAAAAATAACTTGGATTTACATGCCCATTTAAATATTTGTTTGCTTTTCTGACTTAAATTATTTTTAAATATGTATTTGATTTATCCTTTTTGCAATTTCCAGTTATATATTAGTATCTAGCAAAGTGAATCGCGTATTTCATTTCACAAAACTTATTTTCTTATTCTATGCTGTGTACGCTTAAAGTCAGTTTTATTATGTGTTGAACCTTGAAGGTTTCGAGGCTCGTGTGTACGTTAAATCAGGAAATTTGATATGTTTTTTCTTATTTTCTTCTGTAGCTTTCTCTCCATCCCGAGTGGATCACAAAAGGGTCGCATTGTCAAAAAAGCAAAATATTACACTATAATTCTTGACTCTACACCAGGTATTAGTCTCATAGAACAAATAAAGTTTGTTATTATAGATGTGTGAGCACTACTGATGGTACTGATGGTAAGGTATATACACTCCATAACAACAACAAAAAAAAGGACACACCAAGGAGCTGCCCAATTGCAATCAAATTTCGTATGCAAAGACATTTGTACCGAACATGCAAATGATTAAAATTTGGTGTCCAATGAATGAATAGTGGGAGCTACAGCGTATCGGAACTGTTTACTCAGCTGGTGTCTACAAGAAGCGATTCTAAATATGATGGTCAAAATTTCTGTTGTATTGCGATTTAGGATATCTCTCAACGACTGAAAAAATGCCTCACCGCAGGATTCGAGCGCATTACGAGCAAAGGTCAAAGTTTGAAAGATGTCATATCATTGGATTGAAAGAGGCAGTTGAACAAATTGGAGAATCAGTCGTTATATGGGTCGAAGCGGTGTGGCCATTAGAAGACGATGGCAATGGGTGTAAAATGGAAGATTTTAGCGTCGTGATGATAGCTAGGTCCACAGTAGATCGGGAGGACAAATTGCTTGTCAGATCAGCTGTCACAGCGCCTGATTCATCGTTATCAACCATCGGGCGTGTGATCCGCACACGATTGACAACTGTGACCATTCACAGAGGGCTGATAGAGCAAAATTTATGCTCGTACCGACCTCTACGCCACCTGCCACTCACGCCTGCACACTGTTGAGCCAAATTACAGTGGTGCTCGGCTTGATCAGGTTGGAATCATGCTGACTGGGGACGTATAGTGTTTAGTGACAAAACCCGCTTCTAACTGTGCCCTGACGATCACCGAATACATGTCTGGAGATGACCAGGACATCATGCCGATCCTGCTTTCACTATTGCGCGCCTCACAGGCCCTCAACCAGAAGTTATGGTCTGGGGTGCCATTTCTTTTGACACCCGGATATCTTTGGTCATTATTAGAGATACACTAACAGCACAGCGTACGTCGATGACATTTTTAGAACAGTTTTGCTATCGTTTCTTTTTCAATAATCTGGCCTTATTTCTCAGCAAGATAATATATGACCACATACGGCACTTGTTGCTATAACCTATCTTACAACTTGTAAAATACTTTCTTGGCCAGCGAGAGATTGCTCTCCAATCAAGCATGTCTGAGATATGGATATGAAGGGAAGTCGGCTGCATCTACCAGGGAATGTTGAGGACCTAGCCGGACAATTGGAGCAAATTTGGCAAGAAGTACCGCAGATCATCAGGGTGCTTTATCACTCTATGCCACTTCGTGTGGCAGCTTGTATCCAGGCTAGTGGTAGGTCAACATCTTATTGCAAGCTCGTTACTTTGTAAGTATGTAACTCTGAAATAAACCACTTAATTTTTCTGAAATTTTAATCATTTTTTATTCTGTGCATAATTTTTCTACCCACCAATTTTTGTCTCGATTGGACAACTCGTTCTTGGCGTGTCGTGTATTTTTTTTTTGTTTTTGTTATGACATGTATTTGTACAGCTTTCAGGTATGGACACATTCTTTATTGAATCCGAAATCTTTGAAAAAATTTACTTCACCAAAATTATTGACAAATTTGCTTTTCAGAAAGCCAGAAAAGTTATTTTATAATTAATTATTAAGTAGTCTTTCCCTTTTCGTTTTACGAGATTTATGTTTTATTTTTTATTAGATGATATTTTCTGAATAAATGCTGTTGTGTTGCTTTTCTAATGATAAAATGTCTATTTTTATTTCAAAAGTAATATTTTTTCTTATTTATTATTTTGTTAAAGTATTTTTTCGTGATCATAACCTGACCAAACGATAAAGTTTTGCACTTCAAATTTTGTTTGCAGTTTTATTAATGTTTTACTTTTTACTCCTATACAGGTATATGAGTTTATAACCTAAATGTATCAGTATTAAATAAGTAATTAAATATATATTAGTATTCTAATAAGTAAATAAATAAATAAATATTGCAATAAATAATTAAATATATATAAGCATTGTAATAAGTAACTAAATACATAAGTGTTGCAATAAGTATTTAAATATAAGGGGTGATCAAATGAAAAGGTACGAAACGACATAAAAATGAAACAGTTAAATATTTGCATATTCCGCCAGGGGAGAATGTAGCGAGACATTTCGGGATGCCATTGGAGGCTCTGACTGGGATCGGGGATCATGCGCGGGGACCCGCATGCGCAGGAGAGATCAAAGGCTCTTATAAAAAGCGGCGTCCAAATGATGCGGCAGTCCGTATGAGGACAGGATGGCGTTCGCGTTGCAAAATTCGACGATTGAGGAGCAGCGAAGTGTTATCCGATTTCTGACAGCGGAAGGTGAGCAATCGGCAGGTGATGACCGGAGACCAGGCCAGGCAAACACATTGGCGTGCCACATTGCGAATGTTGGCGCTGAAGGTGGATGTCAGCTATGGAACCGTGTGGACAATTGTTCACGACAGGTTGCGATTTCGGAAGGTATGTGCCGCTTCGGTTCCGAAGCAGCTGACCGACCAGCATAAGAAACTGCGTAAGGGACTAGCACTGCAACATCTGTTTTGGTATTCGGAAGACCCCGCTTTCATGAAACGGATCGTCACAGGTGAGGAGACCTGGTGCCATCACTACGAGCCAGAGACAAAATGGGACAGCATGCAATGGAAGCACGCGTCGTCACTTCCCCTAAAAAGTTTAGAGCCGTGAAGTCAGCAGGCAAGGTGTTGCTCACTGTCTTTTTCGACGTTCAAGGTCCGCTACTTGTGGAATTCCTCGAGCACAGAAAAAGCATTAACTCCGATGTGTACTGTGAGACATTCCGACGCCTACGCAGGTCCATCAAGAACAAAAGACCGGGGCTGATCACGGAGGGTATGGTTCTGCTCCATGATAACGCGCGTCCACACGTCTCCTGAGTCACACAAATGGAACTGGACAAGTTCAAATGGGAGACGTTGGACCATCCACCCTACAGTCTGGACATGTCGCCCTGCGATTTCCATGTGTTTGGTCTACTGAAGAAACACCTGAAAGGGAAGTGCTTCAACACGGACGACGTACTCAAGGACACTGTGAAGGACTGGGTCTCGTCACAGCCACAGGAATTCTGGGAACAAGGAATCCTGCAGCTTGTTCATCAGTGGGATCGTTGTGCTCAGGCCTATGGTGTATATTTTGAATAAAGTCTACATTTGTACCCACCGTGTCGTTTTGTACCTTTTCATTTGATCACCCCTTGTATATATAAGTATTGTTATAAGAAACTAAATAAATAAGTACTGCAATATGTAATTAAATATAAAAGTATTGTAATAAGTAACTGAATAAATACTTAGAGCAACATAATTATAACTATAAGCTCTATTAAGTTTGAGAAAAAATAATTAAAATTCCTCATTGTTCTGAAATAGTTATTATTTTTATAATCTAATGTTTTGAAAAAGGAGTAGAAAATGCCTATATTTTCTGGAAAAATTGAAAGAATTATGGCTTATAAATTTTTTTTCCTTAGACGTAATATATAATATTTTATGTAGCAGTTTGTGAAAACATGAAATTCAGTTTTTATGCTCCTTAAAGAAAATAGAAATAAATATCATGAAATCTTTTTCATTATGTTAAGAAAACTATCCAAAAGTTTTAAAAATCTATTCAATTAAACCAGTTTAAAAGTATTAAATTTTTTATAAGAAGGAATTTCCTGATACAAGCAAATATATTACTGTTCGGCAAGTTCCAAAAATAGTTAAAATTACAAATTAAAAAGCAATAATAATTCTACATCAAAATGATGAAGCATAACCTTTTATGACACGGGAAATATAAAACAATGTTGAAAAAGAAAAACAATTAACAATTAAATTAACTTTGTTAAACAGCTAAAAAATCTGTATATATAATCGTTAATTTTTTTAAATTTCAAAATTTTTTCAGTGATATGTCAAGAGTATATATATACATAAAAATCACTAAATTATTTTACAATTCACATTTTCTAGACTGAAAATGATATGAGAAATAAGCTGAAGTGGGAGAAAATGAAATCAATTAAGTCAAAAAGTAAGTTTTTAAGATTCCAAAACACTTGTTTCTATCAAAATGTAGCATTACTTAATGGATACCATTAATAGAATAATGAAATATAAATTGTTAAGTTATAAAATACCTTGCCAATGCCGGAGTGGCCATATCAGTCTGAATTGATATGCTATTAATAATTCCAAAGCAATTAATGTTGCTCAATTCTTCTAAAAGTGCCACTTGGAACGAATAATCTAATCCTAATCCGCCGTACTCTATAAAAAAATAACACAGTATAATGAAAAGAACAGCACTGTAGAGGAAATAAATGAAAAATGTTTAAGGAAAACGTTCAGGTAATGATCAATTAAAAATTGTTTTAAACTCTTATTTTGAAATAATTTTCATAATTTTAAGGTTTTTAATTTATTTGTAATTATTCGGGAATTTTTTGCTAGCATATAAACATTTAAAAGTCCAAACTTGAATTAAAAAAAAACCCAGATGATTTTAGTTAGTTCAAATATAAAGTTTCTAATAATGAGAATGGCAATATATTTTTTTATTTCCATATATCAGTAAGGTATGAATAAAATTAATGCAAATAAATTGTCTTAATCAATTTAAGCTCCCTATTTGATAGCATACTTTCAGCTCCGTGATTTTAAATTACTTGTTCTTAATCTTGAATCTGAGTATATCAAAACTCAGACGACACTCTAAATAAAACTTTCGCATCTGGATTTTCTAAACATGTTATGTGTGGACTTTTGAGTAGAATTTAAATCAGTAGCCTCCATTATTTCATAACATTTAAAATAATATTTATGTGAGTTCTAATAAACACATTAGAGAATATTAAAAAAACATACATATTCCCATATTTAAAAAAAATTAAGATTGAGAGTATAACTCATTGAAATGAAAAAGAAAGCTTAAAAATTGAAATTTTTGAAAAGAAAGTATAGTATTAGCACAGTTAAAAAAAAAGATTCATAAAATTGGATAAAAGAGTAAATTAACAGAAATGAATAAACTTTTAAAGTTCAGTTCATTATAGAAAAAATACTTCAAATTAAAAGGATTATTTTTAAATATGTAGTAAGTATATTTAGGAAATGGCACCATTTCCGATAGTCTGAGAAAAATAAAACAAGAACTTGCCGCAAAATAAATAAGGAGTTTTATTGCATAATTGCATTAAAATTGCTGTTATATATATATAAAAAAAGATTTAAAAAATGCAGAAAAGGACTTACTACTTGGCCTGGTAATTCCGAGCATACCAGCACTTCCCAATTTTTGAAAAACGTCCTGAATGGGATAACTCTTTTGCTTACCCCATTTGTTAACGTAAGGATTTATATTCTTTTCAATTATCTAAAGAAAAGAAATTGCACAAAAATTGGGCATTACAAAACAAATTTCAGAAACTTTATCCAAATGAAAACCTAATACCTATTTATATAATTTTAACAATTACTTTTCTGACAGTTTTCCTCAGTTCATTATGCTCTTGAGTGAAATTTATAGTTTTTAGCATGCTACACGTATGAATTTCTTTCAAATTGTTCCAACTTTTGCTCGCAAGTTTCAAAAATGTAGACATAATTAATATTTTTTCATAAAAAAAAATGGTAAAAAACTCAATTATACAATATATAAATTATACGAAATATTTTTTGATTTCCAAATAATAGCCTAACAGATTCTAAATGAAAATGCGCTATTATTCTAGTTAAAGCGACATCAAGAAATGGTATTTGAGCGAACGGCTTCTGCACAGTAAATTGAAACACAAGTTTACATTCTGCAAAAGCAATCAATATGTGTTATCCACAATCTCATTTACAGAAAGCCTTGATGCTTTTGATATGATTGGTTGAAAGAGGGAATTCAGTCGCGATTAGCTGCGCGACATTCACGATGCCAATTTTATTTCCACATAAAACGCAGGAAAAAAATATATTCCTATTAATTTTGATTACTTTATAAAGTTATGATTTATTTCTCTTTTGGAAGAAAGAAAAAATACTAATTCATTTCAAGCCACACATTTCGAGGCTGGTAAGGCTGAACTTCTAATTCTTATAAATATTATTGTCAGAATAATGGATGTCCAGTATTTTTATTAAAAATTCGAGGCAAAATTCTTCAGTAATAAACTAGACAAATGATTATTGATATACTATATTAGAATTTTGATTCGAAATTACATACTGCTTTGATTTTAGGGAGTGTTCTTTCTCTTTCACTTCTCTCTCGTTCTACTTCTCTTTTTTTCTCTTTTACTCCTCTCTCTTTCTTCTTCTTTGTTTGTGGAGTTTATTTCTGTTTTGGAAGAAAAAACTGTACTTTATTTCAAGCCACACATTTCGATTCTGGAGTTTTAATTCTACTAAATTTCAATGTTTGGAATAATGACTTTCCTCTGTTGGGGCAACAGGGGTATGCTATTAAAAATCTAATAATCAGTGCGAATACATGCAAACTTTTTTTTATCTACTTAATGCAGATATTCTTGAAATTAAAGAAGTAAAAAAATATTTAAGTGTCGTACTCTTTAAAATGTTTTCTTATCTAAATAATATGTTGTGTGAAAGTGAGAGGTTTATGAAATGCAACTAGGTGATATTTGATTATCTGAGACAGCGTGATTTTTTTTTGATGGTACAAGATATGCATTCTTTCTATTTTCGTTAGAAGATAGCTCTCTTTAAAAGCCTTCAGGGATATCTTTAATTTAGAGAGAAAAAAGCATCAATCTTCTAAAGTAACATCTTCCATCAAATGTCAACTGAGATCGCAAGCTAAATATTAAATTTCGAATTACTTCTTTTTTAGAAAGAAAAACTGCATTTCAGGGCACACAGCTTGATGCGGGTAATTCTGGAGTTCTAATTCTATAATTCATTGGTCGAAAAACCGTGTTTACTACATTTTAATTCGAAATTCGCCATAAAACTCTTCATCAATAAACCCAGAAAACGAATTTTAATTTACTACATTAGAACTGGGATTCGAAATTATGAGCTTCTTTGTTTCTGGTTTTCTGAGCTTGTTTCTGATTCTGGTTTTCTGAGCTTCTTGTCTTTCACTGTTCCATTCCCCCCCCCTCTCTCTCTCTTCTTCTTTGTTTGAGTAGTTTTTTTCTCTTTTGGAAGAAAAATCTGTAATTCATTTCAAGCCACGCATTTCGAAGCTGGTAATACTGGAGTTCCAAGTACATAATGTAATACAATCGGGAATTGAACTTTAGAAATCTTGTACTACTTCCTCTAATTCTACTAAATTTTGTTTGAAATAATGGATTTCCAGTACGCTAAATCGAAATTCCGAACAAAAGCCTTCAGTAAGAAATCCAGAAAATAACTATTGATATTGATTGATAGCTATTGCTTTGATTCACCTTCGAATGGAATCCCCCGCATTTTGCTCAATGCATAGAACAAAATAAAGGAATCCGAGTACCATGTTGGGAGTTTCAGTCACTTGTAACTCTATGTTCTTTTCATAGTAATGATCCATATTTACACAAATTGTGTATCAAATTAGCAAACATCCGGTGGTCCGATGCATCTCTCTGTGGATACCTTTCACGTTGCAATCTTTCTGCTGTTCGTGTATTTCCTTCAGCCAATCCGTAAATAATGTGCATATAAGCCAGTTTTTGAAAAGTTCCTTACTCCTCTACGACCAAGGGCAGATCAAATAGTAGCGATAATGCAGGTCTGTTTCCTTAAATGATCGACACCACTAAGCGCCGAGCGAAGACGTTTCCGACCATATGTTGCTGAGAAAATCTGAATCCTTGTGATGTCCCCTACCTTCCCATAAAGTTTGTCCCAGTGATTCTGGGACAAACATTATGGGGAGGTAAGGTTCACACTCCTCAAAAGTGAAATTGCAACACCAAGATATAATGCACGTAGCGTCATGCAAATTTCAAGAATGAAAGTGGTGAGAGCTGAATATAAATAATGATTAAATTCGCCCACGCATCTGATGACATGGTACGCATCCTAGGCTATAAAAGCCAGCAACTTTCCCTTCACATAAACAGTATCTGAGGTTATGCGCAGCACTTGCAACATTCGAGAAAGCGTAGGAAATACCTCTGAGATGTCGGCGAGTTCAATACCACCAGTTCAAGATTGGGGAACGTGACCATATTATCAAACTCCATGTACTGGGTTTGTATCTGCAAACAATAACAACTCGCGTGGGGCACAATGTGAGTACCATCCAACGTTGGTTCACACAACGGATTCAGGAAGGTCTACGTGTACGCCGAAAAGGAATTGTTGTGCACAGGTGCACGTCAGATTGCACAGATCGACTATTCTATACTCTTCCTCCTCCGCAGGTGACTTCCGAGGCCAGTTGCCACCAGTAGTAGCCTCGTTTCATCTGTAGAGGATTGAGGTCCATCGATAAAATATTGCGGCAAACACGGGAGAGCACTTCTAAACAATCCCTTTCACCGATTAAAAAACTGTTACTACACCTGGCATCATGATTTGGGGTGGTATGATATTTGATCACATGATGCTTCTGGTACCCATTGATAACCGTTTGGCAGTGGACAAAGTTGTCGAGCGTGTTGTTCTGCTTTTGTTGCAAGGTGCGCAAACACGGTATTCCTTCAAGACAATATCAGGCCCCATGTCGAACAGCAAACCTTTAGCAGCAGGATTAGATTTCATATCCTTCCCTGGCTGGCAAACGGATGGGGACGGGTGGATTTATAGGATGGGTGATCTACTGTTTAACAATACAACAAACTATTATAATAATCTAAAGTATACAAAGTTACAATAATCCAACAAAGTAAGTTATATTTTCAATGATTTCGGATGTATGGAGTCGTTTCAGTGAAGATTGCCAACAAAATCAAAACTTATACGCCTGGGCATTGAGTCAAACACATAATAGATGGCATGTTAAAGTACAGATGCCCGTGCAGCTTCAACAGGATGTCACAGCTCATCATCCGTAGTGACTGGTGATGAGCCAATTGCTTGGGAACCATGGACCAGATGTTTTTTATTAACGAGAGATCTGGTGAACATACAGGCTAAGGCAAAAGCCAAACATTTTCTCTATAAAGGAATATCCATACAACACCAACAACATGCAGTAGTGCATTATCCTGCTGAAACGTAATTTTTCGTAGGGCTCGAATAAAGGGTAGAGCCACGCGTCGTAATACACCAGAAATGTAATGCGCACTGTTCAAAGTGCCTTAAATGTGAACAAGAGGTAACCGAGACGTGTATTCAGTGGCATCACATACCGTCATGTGATGGACCAGTATGGTGATGATGAATGCACGCTGCAAAAATGCTTTCACCACAATGCCGCCATCCAGGTTTCATCTGATAAAATGACGTCTCGCCATTCGTGTTTCCACTTTTGTCGTGGATCACACCATTGAAGAAACTCCTGTCTGTGATGCAGCGTCAAGGGTACCCGCAGCCATAGTTTCCAAGCTGAGATTCCATGCTGCTGCAAACATCGTCGAACTGTTCGCGTGCAGGCACTTGTTGTTTTACAAACGACCCCAATTCTTGACTCAGCGCTCGTGACGTGGTTCCATGATCCAATATAGTCATCCGGGTAACATGTCTTTCTTCTCGGCTGCTAGTCATATGGGGCCATTGAGATACAGCATGGGATTCCTTATTACCGTTCTGAATCCTTCGATTGTATATTCTGCTAACAGCCATTGAATCTCAACCGACGCGAGCGGCAATACTGCAATACGATAAACTACAACCTCGGTGCGCAGCAGTTTGACCATTATTAATATTAGAAACGTTCTGGTATGCAGTTATGCTTCTTACACGGAGACATCGCAATAATTTTTCACCAGGCAACTGCGTTAAAATGCAATTTGTGTATGAGAAACCGTTTGAACAATTTCCTCGTTTAAGCGCATTGTAGGTGTCACTACCGGTGTTTGCCTTTCCTGAATGGGCTGAAAAGCTAATTCTTTTCATTTCACAACACCTTCTCCCAGTCGTTTTAATTTCACGTCTATAGCATGTCGCCTTCTTGGAGTAGTAATTTTAATGTACTTAATGCATTTCATTTTGTGGCATTCGTTATCAAAGGTCTAAGAGTCAGAGCCGATACAAGGAACAAACTGGATCTAATTAAGGCAGATTTTCTTGAAATAAATCAAGTGAAAGAATATTAAAGTGTGGTGCGTTTAAATTTTTTCTTATCCTGAAAAGCAGATATTTTTATCAAATGCAACATCTTGATACTTTTTTTGTTTTCTAGATATATGATATACATTTTTCTTTATTTGTTAGAAGATGGCTGTGTGTTTAAATGGATTCAGAAATATTTTCCCTTTAGAAGACAGAGAGAGTATCGATCTTCAAAAGTGATAACTTCCATCAAAGCACCGGACTGAGTTCTCGAGAAAAACCTTCCACTGCCTTCCATCGCACATACATAAAAGCAGGTTGCTGTGAATCGGGAGCTGGGAACTTGTTCAGCTAAACACTGACTTTTACGAAAGGTACTCTTCAGTACTTTTAAGATCAGGATACATCTTGTTATTACTAGCAGTGAAGTTTCAGTTATTCAAATACACTGTCAAGTCAAAACATTAAGTTCAAGAAAGAATAATGGGTATATCGCGCTCTCTATATGTATTTTAAATGTAATCTGAGTGTTTCTTAGTGATATACGTACGAATTTTCAAGTTACCCGGGGGCTATTTGCGATGAGCCTCGTCATTTTAAAAAGCTTGATCAAGTGACAAGGACGGCTCCTGAGCTGGCAGCCTCTTCTCAAAACCTCTGTCACACGGCTACGTGAAAATTTTGAATCTTGACAAATTTAAAATGCTTCAAAGCCCCTTTATAAAACGAGTCATCAACGCCACCAGGAAGCGAATGCACGATTCGATAGAATTCACGACTTCCAAGAGTTCGCGATTGACATCCTTCGGCTACTAGAGTCATTTTATATTTAACTCACTTGAATGACGTATAGAGCATTTGATTAAGAATTAAGAAAGAATGGTAATAAACTGCTTCTGGAGATGATAAGGAATCCTTCTTGCACTTTTGAGAGTGACAGGAAAGCTGCTGATCTATGGGAGTTTGAAAGAAGGCTGATTGTAATGGCTTGAGGACTCGGATCGAGTATGTCCGAAACAGTTTGAATGGTAGGTTGTTATCGATGTACCATTTTTAGTATTTATTCAAAATGGATAAATTACGGTAAAACCATTGGTAGACTCGAAGCTGTTGGATGTCCACACATCATAAAAAAAGGACTTTGAAACCTGTCACTCTTGGTAAAGCAAAATCGAAATCACAGATAATGGGTTAACTATCAGCATAATAAAATATAGGTCCGAGTGCAAATGTTTCAGAATCCAAAGTGCAGAGGACACTGTTGCGTAAGGGACTGCGCAGCAGACGTTTCACTTGTGGTCCTCTGTTGACTAATGCGACGCCCGTTAACACACTCTTAGGTCATTTAACTATCATAACACCCAGGTTCGCTTAACAGACTTCTAGACCGCATTACAAGTGAGTTAATCTATTCTAATCAAATTCAAAGATATAACGCTACTCCAATTGAACATTCTCCAATTAAAATTAAAATAATTTAGTTTATTACATTACAAGTTTAAACGATTACATTACAAATTTAAACATTAAAATAACCAAGAATAAAAATCGAGAAACATTGAATGGTAATTAAGAATTCATTTCCCCCTTATCTGAAACGGAGGTGAGGGATGGAGGGTGGCTGGAACCGTTTTCCGATTCTTTATCTACGGCATCTGCAATTAGAAAAAAGGGCCTCTCTGTCGAAAACTATAGCACAGCGCCTTTTTAACGGATGACTCATTGCTCCCATTGTGCTTACGCGCACTCTCTTACAAAAAACCCTTATTGGTCAGTTCTAAGGAGCAAAGCTACAATTTCAATTAAATTTATGAGGTTGTTCACCCTTGAGTACCAGCGACAGCATTCCAGTCTAAAGAATTTCAACAACATCCTGTAAACAAAGGATCTTCCCAAAAGGAAATGACATCTTCATCAGGACATTGCCCTTGTCACACGGCTCGGATTGTGTTGAAAAGGTTGGAGAAACACAAGAATCAATTCCAGTTAATGTTCAAGTCAATAATGGCGTATCCTTATCCAACAGGGAACATTTGAGGCTTTTATAGAAATGCAGCTTAGAAATCAAAGAGCACCACTTTGAAAAATCTTGATTTTGCGTGACCATTGGTTAGACATTTGGCACAATTGGTCTTCAGTTATCTACCAAGAACTTGTGACATCCATGACAAAGTAATTTTCAGCTTTTTTGCCTGCAAGAGAGAGTCCAACGAATTTTTGAGTAGATATTTATAAAGTTTTGGCTTTTCAGTGTATGAGTTTATTACGATAATTGGAAGGATAAATTGTATTAGACAAATTTATAAGTTACTCTCTGGAATGTCATCTTTGTCCAAAGGATGTCAAAATAGATGCACAAATAGATTCTCCTTTTTTGATCGAATTACAATGTGCTTTACCTCTTGGAACAATTAGTGTTAAGAATTCACAGGAAGGAAGTTGTGTCTCTAGAATTATTAAATTAGTGGAAGATTCTCAATGAATTCCCAATGAGCCGCTTGTGAAATTTATTTTGAGTATTGTTTGATTGATTTGAGAATCTTTCCTTGGGAAGGAACTGTGATATATGCCAATTAAACATGCTGTACAGTGGCATCGTATAAGATGTTGAGGCTGTAAATGTGAGGAGAGGTTTTGACTGTCGAAAGTGTAAACAGTGTCTTTGATTAATTGTTATTACAATAAGCAAATAAGAGAAAGAGAGAGATTGAAATGAACAAAGCACTTTATGTGACTGCTGCTTTGATTTATTCTAGAGTTAGAAACTGCCTTACTGTAATAGAAAACTGAAGTTGTAAATAATAAGTGAATCTTTATTATTATTGGTTGATATTTGAGATTTATTTCGCTGTAAACGATTATTTACATTAAAACACTAAGATATCAGGTTGAGTAAAAGTTGTTGAGTTTTACAATGCACTTCTATCTATCCCGTCAACAAACTAAAACGAACTCCGGTTCATTTTAAGTTTTAACTGTAGGAGTAACAACACTTTATCAAAACAGCTATGCTATCGTGGAATTTTTGTTTGTGTTTTCCAGTCATTTCTGTAGGTAATGTAATTGGTTAATAAAACATTTTAGCATGATATCCGCTGTTATTCATGTGATAAAAAGTGATAAACTTTTTTTTTAATAAAATCCCATAAACTCTTCGGTACGAGATTGTTTTTCCCTTTGGCGTTCCAAGATACATTCCGAACGACAAGAGTACTGAAAATCTACGGGGAATCTGTATTAAATTAAGTATTCTTACAACATCCAGAAAAAGTGGAAATATATCATGATTAGTCTAAGGCACATCGATTCTCAGACTGTGCGACCCCTAAGGAGGGTGATAGCTATACTCGCACCCCTACGTAGGTGGTGCGAGCATGACAAAAAGTGGAAAATAAAAATTATTTAAAGAAATAATTTACTGAAAGTATACAAAACAGATTAAATTTGGACATAAAAAATAAAATATATATTTACACGGATATAACATTCCAAAAAATGTATCAGTACACTACAATGTATTTGATAATTAATTATCAATACTAAATTAAGAACAATTTTAATAACTGCTAGATTCCCGAGGGCTTGTCTTTCAGAGCAAAGTTTTTCAAAAATGAATTTAAATTAGAAATTGACTCTAAGTTCTGCTTCTAAATTAAACTCAGATGTATATTTTGTCTCCCAAGCAGTCACCACAGAATATCCAGTTTCACAAAGTTAGGATGTTGGGAATGGTAATAGCATTAGAAATGTTATGTTTTTGGTGCAGAAAATTTATCATCAACCCCTGCCCAAAATTCAAAGAATGATTTTTTAGAAAATTGCCTTTTGATTTCGACATTTGCTGTTAAATCTATGAAGATTTCTTCTTCGGCAGTTGAGAGCCCTTCTGAGTACTTTGAAATGAGTCCCTAACGCACTCGTAACTTAAATTCAATTGTCGTCAGCAAGAACATGGTTTTTAAATTTTTTTGTCAGTATAGGTAAATGAATTACAAAGGTTTCAAAAATCGCTACCACATTTTGCTCTTCATCCTAGTTTAATTTATTTGTCTCCTTAAGCAATTCTGACGAACTAATAGCTGTCGAATAAATCATGGTATCAAAACAATAGCAGAGTAGAATTCCTGGTAGACTACATGTGGAAAAAAACAGAAGCTATCTTACAACATAGATTGTAGAAGGATATTAGAATGCAGAAAAACACTAGAACATGTTGCGAAACAAGAAAAGGAATCAAAAGTTCAATGGATCCCTAGCTACTTTAATATACCAGCGATTGTAAATGCAATCCTCCTGACAAAGCTGGGAAAATTCCTCACCCAACCCAAATATCCTTTATCGGTAAGTTTCAACCTATGAGATGAAAACCGGCCATGCCTGTCTCTTCGTCCACCTACAGCGCATTGTATTCTACCATCCCGAGATCCCCACTGTTTGGGCGTCATATAACCTCAACCACAAGAATTACGACGAGAACCTATTTCTCACATTAGTCCGCCTTTACTAATACACAAGTCGCTTTATGATCCAACAACCAGAAGCGGGTATTGGCTAGTATTAATATGGTAAGGTGAATAAGAAAGTGAAGTTGAGATTAATTAATAGACTTAGAGGAGATATGGCAAGCACTTGATAGACACTTTATTCAAGAGCTGCCATAGCTTACCGCCCCCCATTAAGTAGAAAACAAAATTAATTGCAAGTTCGTATTGGAAAGGCAATGTTTCAGTAGACCTGATGGTTAAATTCTTTGATTACCTTCTCATAATGTTAAGAAACATCAAAATTCTTCTATTTTTTAGTTTACTTTAAAGACTAGTATACTTACACTCTAGAGCCAAAGTATTATGACCACCTGTAAATAACGAGTTGGCCCGCCTTTGGCGCGTAACACAGCTTCAACCCGCCTTCGCATGGATGCCACAAGTCCTTGGTAGATGGCCGGAGACAGATTGTACCAGATGTTTAAGCAACGGTCACGCAAATCCGAGATACTGCGAATTGGTGGTCTTTGAACTTTGAGCTGCAGTCCCATAACATCCCAAACGTGTTCTATCGGATTAGATCCGGTGAGTTATGCGGCCAGGACATTAACTGGAATCAGCAGCATGTTCCTGGAACCACTCCAACACAATTTTAGTCTTGTGACACGGGGCGTTGTCCTGTTGGAACATTCCATTCCCAGCTGGAAAAACAGAGGCCATGTAAGGGTGCAACTGGTCCACAGTAATATTCAGATACCCTGTAGCATTCATGGTCTGCTCTACCACAACCACAAGTCCCAGAGACGCTCAAGAGAACGTCCTCAAAGCATAATACCGCACCACCGGCCTGTGTATGATCTACTGTACATTGAGGGAGCAACTGTTCAACTGGAAGACGGCGTATCCTGACACGGCCATCGGCGTGATGAATGACAAACCGTGATTCATCTGACCAGGCAACTCTCTCCCACTGATTCATAGACCAGTCGCGATGTTCCCGGGCCCAGCGCAAGCGCAGTTGGCGATGACGCTTGGTCAGCAAAGGTACACGAGTGGGACGTTTGCTGCATATCCAACAGTGTCTGCTGAACAGTGTGTTCCGATTCTATTCTATTTGTCCCTTTATTGTATTGGGCTGTGAGCTGAGCTACTGTCTGACTCCGGTTTTGGTTCACCATGCGAGACAGTCTCTGATGACCTTTTTATTTATAGCGTGTGGACGTCCAACACCATGTCGTCTACTTCTGGTTTCGCCGTCATTCATACACTTTGCATAAGTACTAACAACTGTAGATCGCGAGCAACCCACGAGTCGTGCAGTTTCGGAAATACTTGTTCCGAGCCTTCGAGCCATTACAATCTTCCCTCTATCAAAGTCGCTTAGATCCGCAGCCTTTCCCATCACACACAGAAGTAAGTGAGAGAAAGATACTTCAGGCTCTCCCGTAGCAGTTAAATACCACTTCCACCTGATCACGTGCCTTGCACGTCATCCAGGCGAGTTCATTACAAAATGCAGGAGTGGTCATAATGTGGCTCTTGAATGTATAAAGAATTTTAAATCGTTTCTATGCTACACCGAATTATTTCTAAATGTCTTATTTCTGCTTTCCATAACAAATTAACGGAGTATAAGTTTCAAATCCTATTTCCGTTTCAAAACAATTACATCCCTTTCCGTTTTAGAAGTAGCTGAAAATAATTAGTAAGTGTCAATCAACTCTACTAAGATTTTAATGAATCCTGCATGCAAGGAAAAAATTTTTTTACTGGGTCACTGATTTAAGATTTTTGTGTGTGTTATCATTTTCCCAACCCTATTGGCACGAAGAACCAACATAATAAAAATCGTATAAATTTTCTCCTCTACTCAAATATTTTACATCTTATTATTTGTCAATACTAATCCAGATAAACTAATATTCCTACACTTCTGCAGCATATCATAATCCTGAATTACCATTGTTTTCAGAGTTAGCCTGGAAGGAACTGCGCACTTGGATGACGCGACAGTTTTAATTTAACTCTTTGTTTACTACTTGAAAAGAAAAACTCGACTTCGGAATATATTTTAAGTATTGCACAATTCATTCAAAAAAAAATTACAAAAATCTCCATGGGGAAGTGCCAGCTGAGGTATCATCCTCGTCATTTGACCGTGATTCAAATTTACCAGACCCATCGCCAACAGATCCGTGTTACTTTATACATAGTGACATTAATAGATCATTCGAAGTAAGCCGTATATAAGACTCATTACAAAGATGGTAGAAATAAGCTGAATGTTGAGACGTTTTTTTAAATTTTTTTTTTAACATTTATAAACCCCGTGCACCACCGAACGTATAACACGGGGTAAACAACACAGACAGAAGAAAAGGATTACAACACAAACATCCATGCCTTCTCCGGGATTCGAACCATCCTGCGGACCGCAGTCAGCTTCACTGACCACTATACGGATGGCGGCTGTTGAGACGTTTGACTGCTGAAAATGACTAAATAGAATCCTTAAGGTGGACTTCTAAATGTACTGAAAAGGTCAGGGTACTTTATCTTAATGAAATCACATTATTTGGATATGAAACTTTTGTTGAGAACGTAAATTACTCATATAAATCCACCTTGAAATGTAAAAATGTCAGAAATGGTCTAGAAAATTTTTAAATTACGAAAAATACATATATCTTTGCTTCCAAAATGCTCGGACGCCATGTTTGGTAAGCTTTATTGTAATGACTGCAGATGGCGCCACGTGTATGCAATCTACGTACAAAACTTTTAAAATATTACTTTAGAAGAAAATTGAGCATAAACTGCTTAAATACACATTAAGAATACTTTATTTTATGAAAAAGAATATTTTGCTACATGAATAATGATTTTAATCACTTCAGAAACACTAATTCTGCTTTTTTTATTTGAAAGGGGGAGGGGTAAGAGAATTAAAGTACCCTAGACTACGTCATGAGATCACGTCATTGTTGGGGAGGGGACCCTCTTCCTTGGAATGAAAGAAGGAAGTTCTGACAATTTGTTTCCAAGATGAAACGGTCAAGTGACCTTGAGGTAAGGTGGAGGAGGGTGGGGGAAACACATGAACAGGATAGCTGTTTATTTCAGGGAGAGGCGATTGGAATCTATTTTGGGACTGAAAAAAGGGGGTTATTGTGGGGTGTATACTTTCTTAGTGAGTGAAACATTTGTAGAATTTTCATTTCAACCAGACTGAAAGCTCTTAAAGCTAATTTCTGCAGGGAGTGGTCAATGGATGCTATGCACCGGGGCCCTAAAATAATCAAGAATTAAAAAAATATACTCTTGCATATGAAAACTTTACAATACTCCTATTGATGTCAATATGGCGAGATGTAAAATTTATCGTAAACATTATTATTATGGATATCTAAAATTCGACAATCTTCAAAATAATTCTTGATGTTACGAAAGTTTAGTTTTTGTTATTCGATTTGGGAAGCTCCCAAGAATCCCTACCTCAACTGGACTTTTTAGAAGGTATAATTTAGAAGTGCACTTATATTAATAAAGTAGCGAAATTTTTATGAAGAAGCCTGGTTGTTATTTCAATAGTAACTCGAAAAATAATGTGAATGTTTCAAAAATCTTAATCCAGGCTCTGTAAAGAAAAATCCTAACTATATATACATAGAAAAAATATTACATAGAAGTATTTTCAATGAAAAGAGAATGTTTTGAAAATGTAATTTTTCTTCATGTTTTTGCTATAAAATTACATTTAAACAGTTTTAATGTAATGGAATATAATGGAAAATTTTAATCGAATTGTTAAGTAATTACTACTCTGTGCTAATGGATCACATAAGCAGAATAAAAAATTCGTAAAACAGAGAATTATGCACAGATCTCAAAAATAAGTTATTTTTGTATTTGGAAAGGAAGTCCTTTCCGAAATTAAAGCAGCTACGTACAAATGGACTGCACTCTTAAAATTTCCCATTAGGAAAAAAATTCAATCAATATTAGATATGTAAATTTTGAAGATAAAAGATTAACTATAAATGAAAATTTTTACAGGGTTTATTAAAGTAATTTATGTGCCTGGAGCAGGATTAGCAAAAGAAAGAGAGAGATTAGTGTCGCTCTACAAAGCAACAAGAGGGCCATTGATCACAAACCTCGTAATATTCAACCTCGGTCGAGTAACGAGAATGACACCTGAGCTGGCATCCCTCTTTCCTAACTACCTCATAATTGGGAGGAATGACCTCATCTACACGGAGGGTCTTTAGTGGCAACAGGATTTGAGCCCATGACACTCCAGACATGAACTCGTGACCATAACCACTAAGCTATTGCGCCACCAGGAATAGCAAAAATCTATTGAAAAGGTTAAGGGAGTCTGATAACCAATCAGTTTTTAATATATTTGAAGTTTTCTGAGAGTTGACAATCTCAATATTCGACAGTTTAGAGAGAGTGATTAGTTTAGCAATCATTTTAAAGCATTTTTCCATTCTTAAAAGTTTAATTAAAAACTGGAAGGAGGTACCGCCCCTCCCTTATCTGCCTAATGGCGGACCAACTCCCATTGTACAAATTATGCAACTCTATCACAGCTCAAATTGTAAAACTGTAATTTCCTTGTATTATGTAGTTCATACGGTTTTTTTCTTCATAATTGGCTGTAAAATTTGTAACACATCGTCACGTTTAACTATTTTTGCACGTTCATGCAAAGCCTCCCTATCATAAATGTAAATTTGTCCAAACTGTGAGTTTGCTCCATTCTGTAAAAAAGATGTAGTTTCTTTTGTTAACTTCACCTTAAAAAAAACCTTGAAATAAATTTTTTACAGCATCATGAAATTTTTTTTTGTATATAAAGAGAGATATTTGGGAGAATAATCGGTTCGTTCAGTGAAATGGCTATAACTCTTACTTTTACTACTAAAATCGTTTCTGTTCAGTTACGTTTCGAGGTTTTTAATATTTAAAGAGCAATATTTGTGTTTTTACACATAGTTAAAAACCTTAGAAGCTTTTTTTGCTTTCATTAATTTTTTCCTATTGAGAAATTTCCGGGCTCAAAACATTCTTGTGTTACTAAAAGACAATATTTGAAAGAGGTGGAATACTATGAAAATTATATGACTTAAAATCAGCCTTTTTTCAGCTGATACTACAATGAGACTTTATTGAGTTCAAGTATTCCGTATACACAAATATAACTGAATTTATCTATGATATTACAAAATTTATTATAACACTATAGTAAAATAATTTCAAGTCATGTAATAAAAATCAAACTTTTTAAATTGCACCGACTTAAAACTGAGAAAAAATTAGTGTTATACGTACAAACCTGGGGTTTCTAATTTCAGTTTGTATCATTATTATTTTTATAAGTGTTTCAAAACTTTTTTGAAAGCATCATGATAAGATTAGGCTGAGTAATCTCTGTCATCGTATATATATAACAAATGCTATCAATTTTATGTAAAACATATTTTAAATATAAAAAAAAATATATCCTCATATAACATATTTAATTAAAGTAGTGTTTTGATACAGTGTACATCATTTGGATAAAAACATTTTTTTAATTAGATCTTTAGAGGCATTATTAATTTGTGTTTCATGCCTTTAGAAACTAACTGTGTTTTTCTCAGACTTTTCAATTTTGAGGATATATTTCTCCCAAGGATTTTTTCTGTTCAAGATAATATTGAAAAAATTTTGTAGAATTTATATATATATATATGTTCTTTAAAAGTTAGTATGGATTTCGGTCTGAGAGCACTAGTTATTTTTTCTAAAAATCTTAAATTAATAGTTTTAAAAAATTTGATATATTTTCCATAGCTGTAAAAATAATTATTAAAATTCAACAAGGAATTTTTAGTAGGGAATATTAGTTTGAAATGTTCAAATCCATACTAACTTTTGTTCTCAATAATCTTAAGAAACAGAAATCACTGAAAATAACTAAAAACTTTAAAAATTGAGTATTTTACAAGAAAAATTTGTAATTTTTAAAATTAAGACCGGTAAAATTTTTTTTATTTGAAGAATAAGTTTAATAATATAATCTAAAAAGAAAACACAAATTACTTTCAATATTACTGTCTTTAAAACGGGCACTGTGTAGCCTTAACATCACTACTCAAACTAGTAACATATTTAAAGCAATCCGTTATTTTTTCAAGAGCGTACCATGCCCAACCATAGATATAAAGATCAAGGAGAAAAAAAAAACGGAATTTAAAAATTGCTACAAAACACACACACATATATATATACAAGGGGTGATCAAATGAAAAGGTACGAAACGACACAGTGGGTACAAATATAGACTTTATTCAAAATATACACCATAGGCCTGAGCACAACGATCCCACTGATGAACAAGCCGCAGGATTCCTTGTTCCCAGAATTCCTGTGGCTGTGACGAGACCCAGTCCTTCACAGTGTCCTTGAGTACGTCGTCCGAGTTGAAGCGCTTTCCTTTCAGGTGTTCTTCAGTGGACCAAACACATGGAAATCGCAGGGTGACATGTATGGACTGTAGGACGGATGGTCCAACGTCTCCCATTGGAACTTGTCCAGTTCCATTTGTGTGACTCTGGAGACGTGTGGACGCGCGTTATCATGAAGCAGAACCACACCCTCCGTGAGCAGCCCCGGTCTTTTGTTCTTGATGGACCTGCGTAGGCGTCGGAGTGTCTCACAGTACACATCGGAGTTAACGCTTTTTCTGTGCTCGAGTAATTCTGTGCTCGCATCATTTGGACGCCGCTTTTTATAAGAGCTTTTGCTCTCTCCTGCGCATGCGGGCACCCGCGCATGATCGATCCCAGTCAGAGTCTCCAATGGCATCCCGAGATGTCTCGCTACATTCTCCCTTGGCGGAATATGCAAATATTTAACTGTTTCATTTTTATGTCGTTTCGTACCTTTTCATTTGATCACCCCTTGTACTAACCGTTACCCGCCCGCTTCGCTGGGTATTTCATGACGTTTTATAAATATATACTGTTTATATATATATATATATATATATGTTACCGGCATTCTATAGAATGCCTAGGCATTCTATACAATGCCGGACGTTTTTAGGCAAAGTATGAAATCTGAGATTGATTACATACTTTGCCTAGGCATTGTATAGAATGCCCAGGCATTCTATACAATGCCTAAAGCTATTTAGGCAAAGTATGAAAAGAGGTCATGATAAGGATATTATATCGATGACTTACATTCCTAAAGGTACAAATGTTATTCTGACAAAATAATGAGACTGCATTAAAAAAATTACTGTTAAATTGTGATTTCGCATATACTTGGTATTAAAATTCCTTCAGAAGTTCCAAGTTGATAGAAACCGTCCTGTTTCTGACTCATTACAAGTGCCAATATATTGATATTCGGAAAAAAAATCAATGTTTTGTATTACACAATACCTTTTTTTCAAAAATAATTTTCTGTTTTTTTCTGGCAAATTTCACGTAGGTGTATGTACAGTTCAATATCATAATGTGTAATATTTTTGCATTTGGTTGAAAGTTCTTTCAAAATTCTATCATATCCCCAGAATCATGAAATTAATTATGCTCTTGGCAAATTAAATTCCTAGAATAAGTTCACATCGTCAAACTGGGTGCCCAAATTACCGTCGGCAATTGGTATCATTTACATGGTGCCGTGCTAAAAAGGGATACCA
>BMAO01031844.1:0-22881 GCA_019973975.1 Trichonephila clavata
AAAAATAATATACTACCTATATCGTCAACACCCTGTTTCTATTTTAAGCCTTTCGAAAGAAAACATACGGGAAATGGTGATTCTATTTCTAGGAATGACAATATTAATACAATATGCTCCTGCCTTTCGCTTCACTGAACTTCAGGATCTTATTCAATCGCCCGAGAGAATCAGTTCAATAACATGATTATTGAACAAAGTTTGTTTCCGAGCTAATTTGTTCAGTAACCAGAAAGGGTTTGTATATACCTGTATATTTCTTGAATTATTTCCATGCATGCGGAATTTGTTTATTCAACAAAGCATAAGAACACGATTATATCTAACAATCTTATTAAATTCGTAGCTTTGAGAATAATTGATTTGATTAGATTGATTATAAATGTCTCTAATATCTTAATAAAGAAAGAAAAGATTCATAAAGATAGAATAAACTTAATTTTCTCGTTATCTAGTATTTCCAGAAAAAAAGACATCATGTCATATTTCTTTAAGGTTAGGAGTGCAAAAATAATATTAACAATGGAATATGCCATTATTGCTTTTTGTTTCTGATGAGCAGTTACTTTTTATTAATCAATCCTTTTCTTGAGAATTGATTTTATTAGTAGACGAATTATTTGCATGTAAAGCCTGCGAGCCTCCCTATTGGTTTTAACTTATGTGTTCCCTTGACAAGATATCACTTTATTGAATCGATTTTATTTCTTTTGGATAACAAGCACTCATTTCTCGAATATTTTTGTGTAAATATACCAAGAACTGAAGTGAAACAATGTTTTTCGTATGTCATATAACATTTTAAGGAATGGAGGGAAGAGAGACGGTCACGGTACCTTCTCCTCGTGTTGTTGAAACTGAAGATCTCCCTGATAGTTGAAGTTCCCGGGTGGGGGATCTGAACGGAATAGGGATTGAGAAGCCATTAAATCGGACTTGAATGGATAACAAATATATTTTCCAATAATTCACTTTTATTAATTTAAGGTAAGAACTAAATTCGTGGTTTTTTGGAAAGACAGAAAAAGTAAGAAATGACGGGTGCTTATACCGAAATGAGATGCAGCCACTGAACCTCTCTAAAGAGAAATCCTCCATTATCTTCTAATAGCTAACCCCCTCTAATTCCCGACCTCCTTAGTGGGGGTAACATTGTTCACAAATCATCAACTATTATCTAGCTCACTGACTTTTTTATATGCTATTTAGTGAAAATGTTCATTTGAGGAGTGGAGATGTTCTAGTTCAAAGTGCCAATTTGGCTGGATGGGAAAAAAATCTGTTAGAGAGGATAGTCATCGCCAATAGCCAATGTTTACAAGACTAAACTGGAAAATTAATAGGAATACTTCCAATCACACTATTGATTTAAAGAAAAAGATTTTTTTTTTCTTATTTTATGAATCTGATTCTTCGGGACTCTAAAATTTCAATGGTTATATAAACTAGGTTTATTAGGGTTTGAACTAATAAAATTGAAAAACTGACTTAACATGAATTAAATTATTCATTAAAATCAAGCGCTAAACTCTGGTAATAATGCCTTAATTTTTGAAACCAATTACCCTACATTCAAAACCAGGTAAAATGAAATAAGTATTAGAGCTTCAAAGAAATATACATTTTGGAAAAACATCACTCTTAACATAAATTTTAATTTATTACAATGAATAGAAGTATGCGTATAAAAAATCTCTAAGAATAAGAATTGCATTCAAAGAAAGTTGTTCGACAATTCCTATTTTTTTATTCTATTGCAGGGAAGCTACAGTATATCTGGGTGCAGGATAAAGCAAGATTCATGGTCAAGGATTATGGGATTGAATCTCTCTTCCTCCAGATATCATTAAGGTATCCGACTACTTGCGACAATTTTTTTTTAAAAGGAGATATATGGAGATTTTTTTTTTGTGGTTTGTAGATTTATTTAGTACATTTTAAGAAAAATATGCTAAAATTAACAAAGAAAAAAAAAGAAACTATTGTTACTAAAATGGGAAAAAACTGGTAAGAATTTACAAAAAAAATACATAAACGGAGCCGGTTTTGTTCAAAAAATTTATGAACAGATTTTCAATTTTTCAATTTTGATCTGTCGATTTGCTATTTATTTTTAAATGGCCTTCAGGATAAGAGATATTTTATTGTTTGCAAAAACTAGAACACACTTTATTTTAGCTACTATACGAAATTGCTTTAAAAACAGTGATTATATTCACATAAGCATTTGTAAATTTTGTAATAAAACAGTGATTGATAAATCTGAGGGTTAAAATGCTTCTACTATTACACAGAGCATACACAAAAAATTTCAGATAATTATTTTCAAAACTTTTTGAACAATCGCTGTCCCCGTTTGAGCATTTTCAAAAAAACATGTTTCCAGTAAAACGCATTTTAAAGTCTGGCATATATCTTGCTTAATGTAGTGGCATCTGCTTTTACTAATACTCTTGTAGTTTTTGTTCTAGTGGACAGAAAAAATAAACTTGGTATTTTTATAAAGCTAATAGAATGGCCTATAAAAAAATGTCCATTTTTGGCAAAATTTAGAATTTTAGGGTAGTCGGATACCTTAAGTGAAGTAATAGAAACTATTTCTCTTAAAGTTAAGTTCTACTCCAACATTTCCTTAATGTCGTAGTGTGGAAATTTAAAGAAAGAAATTAAATGTCCTTGTTTTTTCAATGTAGATTAGAATAGCGAGGTCATTGCCAGAGTAGTTTGCTTAATAGATCTAATGAATGTTAATTAAAAAATACCAGAAGAATATCTTTCACTTGTATTTTTACTATACTCGTCAATAATGCGCAGGTTTTTTATTCAAATAAAACAGTTCTGGAACTTAAAAAAAAATTATTTTATGTATAATCTGGTTTTAATTTGTGATGTCAACATTCAAAATTAATTTCCTGTAATCTAAATCCGTGAAAAAATCTTATAAAAGGATTTGGAATCTACTATCTTATTTTGAATAATACCTAAAACAAGGTGTATTTTTTTTGTTTGAAATATTTCTCAAGTCGAAAAGAATTTCATTAACGGTATTATTGAAAGTTTTTCTTTCATTTCAGAAAATAGATTAAGTTTATGACAAAAAAGTCAAAGGCGATACAAGTACTTTCACAAAAGGCTTTCAACCTGTCACAAAGCTGTCCGAACTGTTTTTTTGTAATTTGATATATTTATTTCGAGAAGTTGTCTTCTTTTTTTTTTTATTTTGCTTTTTTATTAATTTGACAAACGTCGAAATCCTAAAAACAAACTTCAAGAAAATAGATTGAATTTCCGTGTTTTCGTAAAATCAAAACATGTTTTTTATTCTGAGCTTTCCTTAATTTTGCACGTTATATTTATGCATTACTAAAGTTTTTGATGTTTGAGTCCTAGTATTAAGCATTCAATTATTTTAAGAATCATCTTATAGCTCTCGTCTCTTGATTTAAAAAGGACAGGATTTGAATTTCTAAAACCGAAGTATATTTATCTTTACAGCCTCCATAAACTCCCCTCCTTTGAGGTGATTTCCATATAGCCAATTCTTAGCGGATCCCTACTCAACAAAAGAAAGAAACGCGCTTAACAAATTTCAAGTCTGTCCATCCAATAGTTTTGGAGATCTTATGATGAGCCCATGAGTTAGAGTGAGAAGAATGAGCAAGCCACTTTCTCCTATATATGTGTAAAAATTCCTTTTAATTTCATCTAAACAATTTCTTAATTTGTAGTGATCTTGGCCTTCAGAACTGACGCATAAATAATTAAATAGATTACCCGCACAACGGGATAATCATAATCATATCTTTTGGAAATTAACAGCGATAAGATTAAGATTGCATCAGAATTTATCGGACGATATTTTTCCACCAATAGGCTCCGAACACGGAAATCACGCGGATTCCAAGACTTCTTGTTGCCGCTTCATATTAAAAAAAAAAAACCCAAAATACCGGAAATACTCTTTTGTCTTCATTATGTCATAGCACGCTGCTTCTCGGGTCTGTGCTGTGATGTCCATTTCTATATATGCTGTTTGCAGTGTCCTTCTATATCAATAAAGGTGAATTATAAAAAAAAGTATCAAGTCTCCCCTCAAGTATGCTATGACAACATTTACATAATATTTAATATAATTAAGAAAAAATCTTCTCGGTGAAGGGCATTTTATATGCATATTTTTTACTTTCAAGAAGATATGTAAAAAACATTACATGAACTAATTAAAAAGAATCATTAAAAAAATAGTCTTCAAAATATAAAAAGAGTTTCAGGGTCTTCGACAAATGTTCAGAGTTGAAGTATTAAGGTATCCGACTACCCTAAAATTGTAAATTTTGCCAAAAATTGACAAATTTTTTTTATGATTTTATCTTATATGCCATCTTACTAGCTTTATAAAAGTACCAAGTGTATAATTTTCCGTTCACTAGAACAAAAACTACAAGTGTTTCAGTAAAAGCAGATGCCATTACTTTAAGCAAGATGTCGCACTTTTAAATGCACTTTAAACGCCCAACGGGGTCAGTGACTGCTAAAAAAGTTTTGAAAATAAAGAACTGAAATTTTTTCTGTAAGTTCTGTATAATAGTAGAAGTGTTTTAACCTTCAGATGTATCAATCACTTTTTTATAACAAAATTTAGAATCCCTTATGTGAATATAATCACTATTTTTTAAAGCAATTTCATGTATTAACTAAGATAAAGTGCTCTAGCTTTTGTAAAAATTAAACTATTCTCTTATCGTGAAGGTCATTTTGACAATGAATAACATAGCAACACATCAGAATTGAAAAAATTTAAATTTTGTTCATAAACCTTTGGTACAGAATGGACCGCGTTTATGTTATTTTTTGTCAATTTTCACCCATTTTTTCCCATTTTAGTTGTAATAATTTATTTTTCTCTTGAAAATTTTAGCATACTTTTTCTATAAATGTACTAAAAAAATCTATAAACAACAAAAAAATCTACATATCTCCATTTTTTTGAAAAAAAAATTGTCGCAACCAGTCGGATACTTTAAGTACATAGAATTAAGATAATAAGGCAAATGGTGCTCTTCAAAATAATTCCCGAATCACCAACCGGTTTGATCGAGAGCTTTTTATCGATTCGGCGACCATTGGTCTTATTGAATTTGTAAAGAAAAAAAAATAGAAGATTTTTATAGAAGTTCAAATGGCTTTCCTCCGAGTTTTCCCCAAAAGAATTCCTTTCCACGCGATTTTTTTCCTCTCTGGTGTGGAAAAAAAGTCGAATGGAGTCTAGACTGAAGAACTTGCGAAGCAGGTCAATTTAAGGAGTTAGGCATTCTTTTCGGTAGTCGCTGTAGCTGATAAAAAATTTCTGTTTTTTGCAGCTCGTAGAAAAGGTCTGAAATAGGTAGGGGAATCTTTATTTGAATGCTTTCTGGAACTTTAAAATACATTACTTTGATATTAGAGGGTGTATTTTGGTAGAATCTGTAGAACAGTAAAATATAACGAAATTTTATTTATTTTATTTGTTTATTAATATTTTGGAAGGTAACCGTATAGAAAAGTAAAGGAACTGTACAACAATACATTGATTTCTTGTAGGCATTCATATTTTTGGAATGTTTGATCAAAAGGATTCTTTCTCTCTACCATGAAAATTACCCTTTCTTTCAATTATTTCCAAATTATACATTTTTCAAATCCATTTCCAATTTTAAAATTATTTGTTAATAAAAATGGATGTTGCTTGCCTTTTTTCTTGAGTTAGAGATATATCAACGTCCCCTACAAAGCTGCGAAATGAGTGAGTATTAACGTCACACTATTCAGCTACTCGAGGGCTTTTAGCGATGGACCTCGTAATTTTGAACCATGTTTAAGTGACGAGGACGACATCTGAGCTGGAAAACCTCTCTTATAACTTCCACACCACACAAATGGGAGGACGTTTGAACCCTGACATATTTAACGGGCATCGGCCCCCTCTGCACGATGGGTCTTCAGCGGTTCTTGGTTCGAACTCAAGACACGTCGGTCACGAGTTCGTTACCTTAACCACTAGGTCACCGCAGTCACACTAGAAAGTTGCACGAAAGCTATTGGAGACGAATCTCGTAATTTTGATCCACGGTCAAGAGAAGAGGACGACACCTGAATTGGCACGTGGACATATTTTTTCTATTTCATTTCTCCCGGTCTTTTCATGTTTTTAATGTAGAAAGGGATAAATCTCTATCATCATATTTTGGTGCTTTAATGAAGATGATGCAGAACCGCTGTCTCTTAATATAAAAATTACCTAAATAAATAATTATTTGATTAATATAAATCATAATTATGTGATGATAATTATTTGATTACCAGGATTTTAAATTGCCACAGCTGTTTCATTTCGATTAATATATATATTATATATATTATTATACAGGGTGGCCATAATTAAACTGCAAGTGTTCAAGGGGTGCTGGGGAGAAAACCATTGGGAATAAATATTCCAATGAAATTTGGTATCTACACGTTTCAGAACATGCGCAAATCAAATATGCAAAGAAAAAAAATTGCCTTTTTCACCCAGTATATGGCACTGTACCGTATTTAAACGCTCGCCGGTGGCATATACAACTTCCAAAACCAATAGACAGAGCATAATGACATTCTAAGAGACATATAAACAATATAAAACATCACTTACATTTTATCAAAATTCCATACAATTCGCTTCAGTAATTAAATTTTTACAGTATCATGTAATCAAAAATTAACGTAAATTAAGATCACAAATTAAACTATCCATAAAGACGCTTTGGAAAACAACTAAGCCATTATTTATTCAATGAAATTATCACATGATGTGCTCAATATGCAAACCACCAGATGCAATCACATGCTTGAAGCCTTTTAATTTTATATGGATAACGCCGAAGAATGTGGCACAACACTTTATGCACAGTTGGCCAGGGAAGAGATAATGTCCGAGCCACACTTCTTACGCTCACGTGTTCCAGCATACTGGTTCCTGAACTACTACTCGTAGTAGCAATAGCGTCATCAATTTGTTGCACTCTTTCCGAGTTTATGGGACGCGCGCCGCCCTCTTTTGCCGGGAATAACACCCAATTCTCATGTTTCTTCAAATTTAGAAATCATATTTTTAATCCATTGACACACTCATTGAACTTCTTAATCGTTTCATACGCCGGTATTCTTTCAGAGTAGCTGAATAATTGCTACCATTCTGATAGAATATCTTCACTAACAATGCACGTTCCTTCTTATTCAGAGTTATGATTGACCATTACTCAATGTGGTCTTATTTTTATATTGTTCTATGAGCTTAAAATTTGCACATACGTGGCCGATAAGCATTGAAACACGGAAAAGTGCCATCTATCGGGTGAAAATGGCGATCTTTTTCTTGCATATTTGACTTGCGCATGTTGTGAAACGTGTAGATACCAAATTTCACTGGAATTTTCCCAGTGGTTTTTTCTACAGCACCCTTGAACACTTGCAGTTTAATTATGGCCACCCTGTGTATATTCAGGGTGATTCGCTACCAGACCGACAAACTGGTAGGGTGTGTAAGGGGTACACAGACGACTCAGAATGACGTAGAAATACAGGGTCGCAAATGCCGCAGTTACGAGCTATGAGGCAAAGAAGCAGGAAAAAAGAACAAAAACATCAATACAATAAGGTATCCGACTGGTTGCGACAACTTTTTTTTGAAAAAATGGAGATATGGGGATTTTTATATTTATTTGGTATATTTTAAGAAAAAAATCCTAAAATTGAAAAGAGAAAAAAAATTATTATTATTAAAATGGGAAAAAACTGGTAAAAATTTACAAAAAATTACGTAAACGGGGCCCGCTCTGTACAAAAATTTTATAAACAAATACTCAATTTTTCAGTTTTGATATGTTACTTTGTTATTAATGTTTGAAGTGACCTTCAGGATAAGAGATATTTTAATTTTTACAAAAAATAGAGCACTTTATCTTAGTTGTTATACGAAATTGCTTAAAAAAACAGTGGTTATATTCACATAAAATTTCTGTAATTTTCACATAATATTCTGTAAATTTTGTAATAATGCAGTGATTTATAAATCTGAAGATCAAAATAATTATACTATTATACAGATACTACACAAAAAATTTCAGTAAATTATTTTAGAAACTTTTTCAGCAATCCTTGTCCCCGTTTGATTTTTTTTAAAAAAAAACACATTTCGTGTAAAACACATTTTAAAGTTTGAAACACTTTTTTCTAAATATTAATACTTACCTACAGGTTTAAAATTCCCCAGATTTATACGTAACACCTTCCTTTTTCTCAGATAATGCACAGTTCCTTTTTTTAAGTCCTCTGAGTTTTTTTCTCTTGTTTTTTGTAGTTGGCAATGAATGTCTCTCCGAGTCGACAATTCTTTCGTCATCAACGCTTGAATAGCCCTTCACAATGAAACAACCCATTGGGATGTGTAAATGTTCCAACACGGAAAGAATCCCTTTAGATCCATCATTGAACTGTAATACAGCTAAGAATGCGCCAAATTGTAATGTCAGAAGTTCAACAAAAGTTTCTTTTGGGATTATGCTCCACAAAACACCATTAAAACTTTCATTGGCATTTTGGGTCTTTTCATGCAAACATTTTTCGAGAAGTGATTGATCACATAAATCCATATAGGTGTTTTTCACCGTGTTCAATACAGCAGTTGGTAAGCCAGGTGTTCTATGTTTATGCAGTTTTCCTTCTTGCTTGGCCTTTTGGTATTTGCACCACGTATCGGATCCAGAAGGGCATTGTCCATGCATGGGTTTTTGGTCGGTTGAGCAGCAATGAAAAAATGCAGCAATGACTGCAGTCTGCATGTTAGACAAATTGCCGACATTACTTCGAATAGCAATTCCAAAATAATTTTGAAGTGTGTCGATAAATTTGTCGGTCAATTTGCCTTTCCCACCTAAACCTTTTGTGGATTTCTTCAGCTTTCGTAAACGAGAGCCAACTCTCTTCTGCACATGTCCTATGCACTCATATTTAGTTATGCTCTCAATACCATACATGTCTTTCACATTATTGAACGCCTTTGAATCCCCATCTCCGTAGTAAGATGTATATCGAAGACTGCGGTTTGCTTCAGACCTTTCAAAAATCCTATAAGCACCGACAGTTTCCATATTAGAAGCTGATCCTTTGTGATTTTTACAAAAATGTGACACTAAGCATTTTTTGGAGGGTCCCGATGTTTTTTCGTTTTTTGTACACACTCGACAATATTGACTGAGCACTTCAATGTCTAATATTTTTCCAGAGTCCACAGAAATTGCCGAAACACATCCATTCAGTGAAGAGTAGCCACGTTTTTGCCATGTACCATCTACACTAACGCCACACTCATTTGAACATTCCGCAATGGATTTTGCTGACTCCAACATAGAACTGTTTGCAGCTTGTGACGTAGCATGCAGCAACTTAATTTCATGTTGTCTGTATGTACATTTTGAAAGATAAGGAATATTCAGCATACTGAACAGTTTCTTTCCAGCTGAAAATCCTTTGCCAATAACTCTCATTCCAAAGACGAGAAGAAGGTTTACTGTATTTAAATTATTCACCTTTGATGTAGAAGTGAATCCTTTTGAAAATGAACAGTTCTTACACTTGAGACACAAATTTGACTGCAAACCTAGTCTTGAGTCTTCAACCAAGTACAGTTCTTGATCAAAACAAACAGGGCAAGAAAGAATAGAGAATATTGATACCAGTATTTCGATGTCGAAAATTCTATTACCAGAAAGAGTTCCGGTATCAACATTAAATAAAGTGTCACTTAATCCTCCTCCCAATTTTTCTGTACTAATACTTCCATCACTAACTTTCTTTTGAGCAGTGCGGAAATTACCATTAAACTTTCGATTCTTTGGACGTATTTTTCGTCCATGTCCCATGGCAGATATTTGAGGAATAACTAAAAAGCAGTTTTATCAAATACGAAAATCAAAATGAACCTATTTCAGTAAAAACTAGAATGAAAAAAGTTAGCAGTGATATCGAACGTTAAGAAGTAAATAAACAAATATCCTGAAATTGCCAGATTTGAAAACTCCTTTTATAAAAAAAAAATAAGTGAGGCTTCTTAATAACGTTAAACAAAATATTAAAATATACTTTACTTCAAAATATATTTTTGAAAAAGTGGAAAGAAACCAAACAAAGTTTCAGTTTTGGTTTCAGAATGCCACTTCCGGTCGGCAGTTACCAACTGGAAGTGTCATCTGCTTGTACTAAAACAGTTGTAACTTTTGTTCTAGTGAACGAAAAATAAAAAAACTTGGTAATTTTATAAAGCTAATAAGTTGGTCTACAAAATAGAATCATAAAATTTTTTTGTCAATATTTGACCAAATCCCCGATTTTAGGGTAGTCGGATACCTTAAATAGCTAAAAACATTTTATTGAACGGTTGTACCATAACAGGTGTTCGAAATTACAACCAGAAGTCGTCTGGTAAGCCTGACAGTAATGCTGCGTGGAATTCCTTACGTTCTGCAAGATTCCTGGCATATCATACATCCTCTCGGCAGCTACAGATATTCGAGCGTTTCTTCAACTGAAGGAACAAGCGTCTCTTACACCGAACTCTTTATGTGAGCCTAGATGAAGTTCATGCACTTTCGAACACCTGTTGTAGTACAACCTCTCAATAAAATGTTTTCTTTCTCTCTGATGTATTGATGTTTATGTTCTTTTTCTCTGCTTCTTTGCACCATTGCTCGCAACTACGGCATTTGCAGCCCTGCATTCCTATGTAATTCCGAATCGTCTCTGTATCCCCTACACACCCTACCATTTTATCAGTCTGGTAGCAAAATCCCCCTTTTGTTTGTACATATATATGTAATAATTCCCTTTAATATCATCCTAAATAATATTTTAATTTGTAATGGTCCTGGCTTTCAGGACTCGGACGTAAATAATAATTATTTCTTGCCTGCCTGACGGGATTTAATCGAAAATGTATCTTAAATGCTAACAGTCTGCTTTCTTAAAAGTAAGATTACTTCAGAAAATATCAAACTATAACTTTTCACCAATAAGAGGACCTCACTCGGATTGCCGCTTCATATAAATAGCCAGAACTCAGAAACTCTTTCTCTTTTATCTTTGGTTTCGTCCTGTGATTTGCTGCTGCTGCTGTTTATTGTTACTGCCATGAGACTGTTTAATCACTGTTAGTTATGTGTTTATTGCTAATCGTTTGAATGTATTCCTTGAAAAATAAAGGTGAATAAAAACAATATGTCTCCTCCATTCAACCACTTGAAATAGATCACTTCAAAATGGAATACATAACACCATTCTCCGTAGTGCGCTATATATATAAATATCATTATGGTCTGAATACCAAAAAATTTGGTAACAATGTGTTACTTAGTATTCAGTAAAATGATAACAAGGAATATTTTTATAATAGTATAATGTAATAAAAGTTAAACGAATTAAAAGAGGTAAGAGGAAGAAAAAACTAGCAAATTACCAGTAGAGATTGTTTCTAAAATTAATGAGTTATGTTGCAACTTTGAAAAGTCTTTTAAAATTAAACATATTAAATATTTCCTGTTCGATTTGAACAAAAAAGAAATTGTATACTGAAATTATCCTCAATAAGAATGATTTTCAAGACTGCCATGCCTTACATATTATTAAGGATATATTATTAATTTTCTCATTCATAAATTCAATATTGAAGATAAAGATTTCGTAAATAATACTACTGAATATTGTACCATTTTATTCATAAATAAATCTTATAACAATAATTTTTCAAAAATATTTAATAAGTATGTACATAGCTTACATATCAATAATGTTTAAAGGCTTTTAAGTATAATAAAAAAATTGGTTGCTTAATATCTAATTAAACAGTGTTGATGATTTGCAAAATAATAGCATTATTTAAAATTGTAAAGATTATCCTGAGTTTATAAGTGATCGTCACAAACATGTTGTAACAGGCAATTTAAATATAATTGAAGATAATACTCTCAGGGAGATAATGTCCAAAGGTACTAGTTATAGATTAAGGATCTATAATAATAATAATGCCTTTAAAAACAAATTTCTAAAGATATTAGTAACCTCATTACAAAATTAGCAATTAAATACAGTTTTCCTATTGTAGCTTTCAATGAATTTAAATGCAATGTCTCAAAAGAGTTACTGAAAATTAACTATAAAACTGATTGTGATGTAATTTACAAAAATATTAAGCATCGGATTGTAGAACTACAAAAGAATTTCATTATTGTTTATGTTGATAAAGTTCCAGGTAATTATGCAATTATTTGTAAGTGGTTGTATGATGATATGCTAAACAGACATTTTCATAATAATATTGCTTTTAAAAAAATCTAATTCAAGCAATAGAGAAATTTTTAATCGAATTTCTGCTTTTTATAAAAAAAACAGATTTACGTATTTCGGATATTAAATTCCCTCATATTTTCCTTTTTATAAAATTTTCATTTCATAAAAATCCTGTTAAATTTAGAACTATAACGAATGGCTTGAAAACTTATATTACACTTCCGGGTAGGAAGTTACAAAAGATTATTGAATCCACAATAGACAATATTGATAAATCTATTATTGTTAAGAATAGCATAGATATCATTAAGTATATGCAATATAAAACAAGATATCCAACATTGGCATGGCCAAGTAATTTTAGCGAGTTTTTCACATGTATTTTACAATAATGCAACTAATGAACCTTTTACTAATAGAAAGTAGTACTGTACTAAAAAAAATGATCCGGCTCATCTAGGGCACAAATGCGACCAAATGCCGAAAACCCGAGGTCAATTGGTTGCTTATTGGCTGAGAAAAAGGTACGACAAAATATGGAACGAAGACGAAGACGAAATTTGCGTCCTAATAGCGCTTTTGTTCCACTACGTGAAAAACGCGCTAAAAATTATCTGTGTTCATACCTATGACTTTGAAGATTTATTTAACTCCATAGATATTGGAGACATGGTTAAAATTCTCAAAATAGCCTATAACAAGTATGCTTTGAATAAACTAATTAAGTATGATACATATCTTTCTATTATCATCTAGTGTTAAAGGAAAATTATATTTTTCACAATAACTCTTATTATCAGCAAATTAAAGGTCTCCCACAAGGAGGGCCGGGCCTGCTAGTAACTGTTTAGCCAATATTTATTTGAACTTTTATGAATATCATAGCATTAGTTTCGAATCTTGTTGCTTTTTTAGATACATTTATGACTTAATTATCTTTAGAAATATAGTAGATTATGTTCCTAGATTTAATTATCCGCAATATTTGAAATTATTAAAAACCAATTACAATAATGAGTCAGCAAACTTTTTAGACCTTCAATTAAATGTTAAGAATAATCTACTAATAAGTAATATTTTTGATAAAAGAGACTCTTTTGATTTTAACATTATAAAAATGCCATTCTAGTGTAGTAACCTACACCTATCTATTTTTAGAAATATTATCTTAAATTTTATAAAAAGAAACAAAGATTTAGTTACTGATAATGATTTTAAACAAAGAAACTATAAGCAGTTTTGCAATGATTGCTTGGATTACAGCTATCCAAGTAAATTCATTTTTAAATATATTTCTATGTTATCTTAACTCTCTTTCTAATTCTTACCTTTTAATATTTAAATATATTTCTTTGTTATTTTTTCTCCTTCTATTTTTTATTAATTTCAGTATTATATCGCTTGATTAGTTTAATTACAATAAAACAATCTAGGTGGCGCTACTATTTTGTTTCTGGTTTAACACTCAAATATTCACACGCCATTTGGAGCGCGTGTTTGACATAGGCACATGGTCATTTATTTCTCTTGTGGTTAGCATTCTTACATATAAGTTTTTGCTTAGTTTTTCCTTAACAAAATTATTTTTTATTTTCATCATTTTGTAAGAAAACTTTCCTTTGATATTTTAATTTAATTTTATTTTATTTTTCTGTCTGTTGCAAAATACACGTGTGTTAGTTTTAGGCCTAACTTTTCAATATGGCTCTGTTTTTTCTATTATGCCGAAAACTTCTGCTGTACGGGGAAGGTGGATCCGTAAAGTATACTTAACCCTAATTTGCTGATCCTAATTCAGTAACAGCTTTATAAATCATAATACACTGCTGGCCACCGTAAATGCAACACCCTGAAGGAAGCACGCAAATAATATGAAATTTACAACATGCCTTAGCGGAGATGAGATATTCAAATGATTAGAATTTCAGCTCAGACACACATCACGCACGCATGTGGCACCACCTCAAAGCACTGTTTAAGGCCAGGAGATTTCGATGATTTCAAGTTCGGTAATTGGGTTTTTCTTGTGGTTTTTTCAAAAAACGATCAGTTTAAACGATCTCGTAGAAAACAGCGATCAGCTTGTGATCAAGTATCCGAGTTCGACAGAGGAAGGATAGTGGCCTACCGAGATTGTGGATTATCTTTCAGGGAAATCGGTAATTGTGTTGGACGAAACCAAACAACTGAAATGCGGATATGTGACCGTTGGATGCAGGAGGGTACGACGGACCAACGTGGTCGATCGCATCCACCTCAGTGCACCATCTCACGTGAGGACAGGCAAATTGTGCGCATGGCAGTGACGGATCACTTAGTCACATCACGAACCATAGCACAGCACATTGAGTCTGTAACGCATCATTCAGTGTCTGCGCGTACCATTCGACGCCGTTTACAGCAGAGTGGTCTTTCCGCAAGATGTCCATTGCTTGATCTACCCTTAACGCAGAACCACAGACGTCTCCGCCGCCAATGGTGCAATGAAAGAAGAGATGTGGGCGGCAGAATGGAATGAAGTTTTCTTTACTGATGAGTCACGTATCTGTCTGCAACACCACGATGGTCGGATTCGAGTCTAGAGACACCGTGGAGAGAGGATGCTGAACAGCTGCGTTATGCACCGCCACGCTAGTCCTGCACCGAGTATTATGGTATGGGGTCGTATTGGATATCACTCTCGCCTTCCTCTAGTACACATTGCCGGCACTTTAAACAGCCAGCGCTACATCTCCGAGGTGTTGGAGCCAGTTGTCCTTCCTTACCTTCAGGGATTGGCCACAACCCTATTTCAACAGGATAATGCGCGACCACACGTGGCACGCATTGTCCAAAGGTTCTTCGTCAATCACCAAATTGAATTGCTTCCCTGGCCGGCTCGCTCTTCGGATCTTTCACCGATAGAAAACATGTGGTCCATGGTTGCTCAACGATTGACCCAGATTACACTCCCAGCTGCCCCACCAGATCAACTTTAGTAACGTGTGAAAGCTGCTTGGTCTGCTGTACCCCAAGAACACATCCAAAGTCTCTTTGAATCAATGCCGAGGCGTGTGGCAGTGGTGATCTCCAACAATGGCGGCTACTCTGGCTACTGATTCTGGCAGGAACCACACTTTACAGAAGTCTATAAATTTAATCATTTGATACTTGGTCAACATGTTATCTACAAAATAAATTTTGTTCTGCTATCTCTTGTCTTTCTTGGCGTTGCATTTACGGTGGCCAGCAGTGTAGGTCTCCATTTTAGTCCATTGACTCTTTTGTTTTCTTCCATTTTAAAGTTCTAACTCTGTTTCCTGTTATACATACGTTTATTTAAATCTTGTAAAACATATATTTCCACCATTTTTTATAGTTATATTTTCTTAGAATCTGGTTTCTATCTTTTAGCGTTGTTAGTTGTATAAGTTTGTCTTGTTATTTTTCCTTTTATTATACTACTAGCTGTTAGCCACCCGCTTTGTTGGATATTTCATGCTGTTTTATAAATATGCACTGTTCATATATATACTTAAATTATTGATATCTAAGTCCTCAGATTAAGAATTCGATTGTTTTGAAAAATATACTTATACCTGTAACTCTCGTCTCTTGATAAAAAAAAAAGGAAAGAACTTCTAATTTGTATTTTCTAATAATCTCTAAATTTGAAGTATATAATGATGTTTGTACTTTTGTAACCCTAAGACCAAGTGGATTTCCGCAAAACCAATTTTCGTTAGATCTCTACTCCGTAAAATATACATGCAAGCCAAATTTCAAGTCTAAATCTAATAGAGCAAAAACGAAATTTTTAGTATCAATACCACCTGTAATCTCGTTGAGAGTCGTTCTCCAAATAACCGTTCTTAGCCGATTTCAATTCAACAAAACAAAAAAAATGCAAACCAAATTCTATTATTGAAGCTGGGATTTTATTTGGAGCACCTAGCCCGTCAGGACTTTTATCTCCTGTCTTGAGTGGTGAATGCAATATTGAATTATAACTTGCCCATGTTAGATATTAAGAAAGAATTTATTTAAGTAAAAGTTTTTAAGAAAAAATAAGAGTTTACATTTAAATAATATTTAGAATTTACGAGAAAAATTAGGAAGCAGAAGCTATCCTAGATACTTGATCTGGTTAACAGAGCAATTAAAAACTTTACTTGCAGTTCCCTCGGACATTAGGAGCCTCGGGAGGTAGGTCTGCTTGCCCAATGGGGTAACAGCTAATCGTGGCGTGTAGTGAGTGTGAAAAGTGTGCGAGTTAAGTCTAAGAGTTCTCCCTTCCAGAGTGTGGAGAGGGAGCAACCTGATTGGTTGTTGCGTTAATGTGTTGACTTTGGTCCTGTGTAACTAGTTGAAAAAATAAACTCAAGAGAAATAGCAAATGAGATTGAATGGTAGTGTGTAATTAATTTAAAAGGATGTTTCTCTGGGTCTGGGTGTGTTTGGTGTTGGTGTGTACTTCTCGATCATTTGTATCGAGTTTTGGTAAAAAAAATTTTCGACAGTTTTTGCATAAACTGCCGGATTGTTTTAAAATTAATTTCACGTCTGAGGTCAGCGTTTCTCATGTACCAATCGGCACGTAGAATCTGCCACAGAGTTTTGTTCTGTAGAATTTCTAATAGTTTAATGTGTTATTTAGCTGCGAAACCCCAAACTGGGCAGGCATAGATTATGATTGGTCTTAGAAGTAGAGAGTAAATAAGTAATTTGTTAGCTCTGCTCAATTGAGATCTTTTATGCATTAATGGAGTCAACGAGAAGGCTTTTTTAATAAAGTTACCTCGTATGTGGGTTACATGTTGTTTGAAAGTGAGTCTTTTATCCAACGTAACACCAAGATACTTGGTGTGCTGAGACCAAAGGATTTGTTCGTTATGTAAGAAAATTTTAGCTTGATTGATGTTGAATCTCTTAGTGAAGAGGATGGCCTCCGTTTTTGCAACATTAAGAGCAATTTTCCACCTGGAGAACCAGTCAGTCCTCTAGCGCTAGGAGGTGTCTGTTGAGTGCTCTGGCAATGAGAATAGGTTCTTTGTGAGTCACCAAAATTGCGGTGTCATCTGCGTACATACACAAAATTGTGTTGATGTGAATCGGAATGTCGTTCACATAGATATTAAATAAGAATGGGGAGATTAAAGTCCCCTGTGCTACCCCTGCCTCCGTGGGTCTAGGGGTGGAGTAGGTAGAGTTGATTCTGTCTGAAAAATTTCTGTTAGTAAGGTAGGAAAAGATTAGTTTTATCATTTGTGGGGGAAGGGGGTCATAATGTATTAGTTTGTAGATAAGTCCTTCGTGCCAAACACGATCTGCCAGTAACTCGAAAAAAGGATTTTTTTTTTTTGTCAATACGCCCCAGTAACCCCTTAATCCTCCAGGAGTTAATTTCCCTCAAATACATTCTTAGTGGATTCCTATTCAACAAAAAAGAAAAAAAAACCAATGCTGAACCAATTTCAAGTATGTGGGTCTAACAATTCAAAAACAGGAATTTTTTTTCTATAACTTCCTTGACCCCTCGCAACTTTTTTTGGGGGTCGATTTTCGTTATACTCTTTGTTAGAAGAACTCTATTCCGTGAAAGGAACATGCCTACCAATTTTCAAGCAGGTAGATCTAATAGTTTAAAAACGGAAATATTTATCTATTAAACCCCTTAATCTCCCGAAATGAAACTTGAAGGTTGATTTTCGAGAAACCCATTTTGTAGCGGTTTTCTACTCCACGAAAAGAATCTGCTTACCAAATTTCAAGATTGTACGTCTAATAGTTTAAAAATGGGAATAATTATCTATAACGTCCCTTGGGCACCCGCAACGCCACTTGGGGGTCTGTTTTCACAAAACCCATTTTGTAGGGGAACTGCACTCTATGAAAGGAATCTTCTTACCAAGTTTGAAGACTGCATCCAATAAATTAAAAATGCATAAAAATTATCAATAACGCCCTTTGAGCCTCCGCAACACCACCTAGGGCTCGATTTTCACAAAATACATTATATAGGGGATCTTTAATCCATGAAAGGATTCTGGTTATCATATTTCAAGACTGTACATCCAGTAGTTCAAAAATGGAAATAATTATCAATAACGCCCTTTAAGCCCCGCAACACCACTTGGGAATCGATTTTCACGAAACCCATTTTGTAGTGTATCTCTATCCTATGAGAGGAATCTGCTTACCAAATTTCAAGACTGTGCGTCTAATAGCTTAAAAATCGAAATAATTATTTATATCACCCCTTCCCTGCAACACCCTTGAGGGTCAATTTCCCCCAAAACCCATTTTGTAGCGGAAATTTACTCCTTGAAAGAAACATGCCTACCCATTTTAAAACAGTTAGGTCAAGTATTTTAAAAACGAAAATATTTATCTATTATGCCCCTTAATCCTCCGCAACGCCACTTGGGGGGGGGGGGTATTTTCCCGAAAGCCATCTTGTAGCTGATCTCTACTCTATGAAAGGAATTTATTTATCAAATTTAAAGACTGTGTGTGCGTATAATAGTTTAAAAATGGAAATAATTATCTATAACGCCCCCTAAGCCCCCGCAACGCCACTTGGGGGTCGATGTTCACCAAACTCATTTTGTAGCGGATCTCTACTCTATGAAAGGAATCTGCTTACTTAATTTCAAGATTGTACGTCGAGTAGTTAAAAAAATGGAAACAATTATTTTTAACGCCCCTTAACCTTCCATAATGCCCCTTGTGGTTCGAATTTCACAAAATCCGTTCTTAGCGAATCTCTACTCCATGAAAGAAACATGTCTACCAAATTTCAAGTCTGTAGGTTGAATAGTTCTGGAGATATCATGATTTGTCAGTCAATCAGTGAGTGAGTCGCGTTCTCCTTTATACAGGGTGTCCCAAAACAACCGCATAAACTCTGCACAGCTAGATTCCTTGTTGGGAGTACATAAAAACTGCCCAAAGAAGCATTCCTGTACTATCCATAGTTTACGAGAAAAATACGAAAAACAAAGTATGACGTCACTTCCGGTGTAAGAAAAAACACTTTATTGGAATTTAGCTGTGCAGAGTTTATGCGGTCGTTTTGGGACACCCTGTATATATATATATATATATATAGCACAAAAAGAATGAATTTATACATAATTAGCTGCATAAATAAAAAAAAAGTAATGGCTTAAATCATAAAATAAGTTTCTCTATTCGACTATTTACATTTTATTTTTCGTTACATTTGTATACGAAATAATTAATAAAAAAATTATTAATTTGCTAATAAATTATTTCCGAAAATATGCTCAACTATGAAGAAAAAATTTTGGTTTAATGGCGATAATTTAGCATTCCTGCTTTATAAAATCCTAGCAAATTTTTCGTTCCAGTCATCCCTTTTTTTCCTGAGTAAAGGCTTTCCGCTATTACTCCAATTCCTTCCTTCCTTTGTTATCGTTCCTCATTGTTTTGGCTTTGTTTATATTTTCCCTTATCTTTCTTAATTTTTCCTTATATTCTTAGAAAGATAATTCTTTTATATCCAGCATTTTCTTTCGATCGATACTGAAGTATTCACATTTATCACTTCGGCCCATTTATTCTAGTCACGTGATTCACACATCTTTACTGATTGGATAAGGTGAATTTAAGATTATTCTTTCTCTTTCTTGATCAATTTATTGCAGGGAAAAATGAAATTCTCAAAAGAGTGAAATAAGATAAATATTTATGCGCAAAATTTTGAATTTACTTAATTTTTTATTTTTTTTAGAAATGTCTTTTTTTGTTGAAAAGAAACTATTTTTAATTTTTTTTTTTTTAAGAAAAACTATTTTTTAGTGTTATTAAACGAAAAGTTGGAAGGCGTAGAAGAAAAACGCAGATAACATTTATTCGAAAAGTATATATTCTTAAAATTTAAAAAAAGTATATTTTTTGGTAAATCAAAATATAATTATCTTTTTGAATAAAGGCTGATAAAATGAATGAAATTTTGTTTGAGTTAATCACATCTTGATAAAATACATTTGGAAATATTTTCATATCAAATAACCATTTTTTGATTAGATATTGTGTTAATTTGTTAAAGTACGATAACTTCATAAATAATTATATGATAAATTTCATAGCCTTTAAGAATTTGAAATATACTTTTCGAAGATGGATTTTTTTTCGGGGGGGGGGGGGGTTCAGTTTCAGAATCAGTTTTAAAATTTCATCTTTTTTGATAATGTATCAATCGAATTTGCAATGCGTATCAAGAATAATCTTTATTATTACATACGCATTAATTAACGAAGCCTCAATGTTAAAAAGAATTAGGATAATGAGAAGATTTTCTTTAAAACGGGTAAAATAATTGTTTAAAGGCTCATTTTATTTTTATACGTAATTTCTCGTATTTTTTCCCTCTGCCTTTCAATTTGAGCTATGAAAGACCTAATATGCTGTTCATTGAGTAGATTTCTGCATTCTATTTTTAAACATCGTGGATGCCATTAATATCTGTAAAAGGCATTAGTAGTTTATGTGGCTTTCAACATTGGGATAGTCTGAAATTTATTTTATTTTTTAAAGACACCCTATTTCAGAAGTTTTCAGTTTTCTAAATTTATATTTGCTGCTAATTTTTGAATAAAACATAAATTTTTGTCCTATTATTTTCAAAAGCTTTGCTTGTACTTTCTTTTTTGAAAAAATAATAGCTTTATACCTTTTTTATAAAAAGGAAAACTGTAAAAAGACAAATTTAATTATATTCATACATTTTCTTTTTAATTTCTTACATTTATCAAGAGACTATAAGTACATATATATAAAAGCAATTATAAAATGATAAAAATCGTATTATAAATTATACATTAAAAAAGAGAATAAATAAAACACACACACACCTCTTTATAAGTTATGTATATAACACGAGGAAAAATATTTTTCCTTCAAAAAAAAAAAAAAAATGGTGTTTCAGAATTTTTGTACAACAATGCATTTTTAAATTTGTCAAAAATAAATCAATGAACTATAGATAAGCAAGTAAATCTACGAAATTAAATACTTAAATAAAAATTTTACTTTGAATAACATGGTTTATTCTTTTTGCATGCTTTGAAAAGTTAAGAATTTCTTTCAAATCATGTTAAAAAGTTCTTACATCAAAAACAAAAACATATCAAATCTCAAGGGTGAAAAACATTCTTATGGAGACATTTGCGTTATTCAAACCCGGATGAAAAGACAAATTCTTTTTACCCTGATAAAGAAAAAAAAAAGAAAGAGCTAAAGAATCCAAATTTATTCTTCCCCGATGTGTCCTGTTTTTTCAACATTTCGATACTATTATATTCTTTTTTGCTTAACTAATAGGAATTTAAAACATTCTTCTGAAGGGTTTCGGCTGTTTTTCAAAAATATTATAAGTTCTTTTAATATATGAGGTTGGTGCATGAGAAATATCAGATTTTCGTTAGATGTGAACGTTAGTCTCCCTATTTTCGTTATGCTTTTGCCTTTGGCATAACCTCATGTAGAGTCGTATTATCCACTGCCACAGTCACATTTCAACAAAGATTTTCTCAAAAGTGCTCCATTTTGTTATTTGTTTTGAATTTTGTAAGGATATGAAGTCAACCGATATTCGTGTAATTTTTATATTATAAACTTGATATCTAAGCTGCAAAAGCTTGTAACGGGTCTATACGGGAATCTTCGACTAATCCTCTTGGGTAAAATGATTCTTTTAACTGTGAGTTCAGTTGAAAACCTTTCTCGGTGAAGAAGACGAGATTTAGGCAAATGTGAGTGCTTCTATTTAAACGTTGGCATTAGAGCACGCGATGATGTTCGATGGCTGATAGTTCACAGTTAAAAGCTGATATTAATTTTGGAATAAGATTATGACCGGAGGTCGTATAGTTAAGCAAGATATCCAAAAGAAGACAGTGTGAAAAATTCCACATCAGAGAGTTTAGTGATTCTAAAGGTCAGAATTTCTTTAACCACGTCCCATCTTGCCGGTGAAACGTACCATCCTGACTCCTCACGAGTGTAGCTCGGGCACTGTGAAAATTTACTCTAAGCAATCAGTCTTTCCCGAGTTATTTCAAACGTGGGGTTTATGGTTTCTAATAATTGAAAAGTAGCACTCGGTGGAATTTTTCTGCAAAGAGAGGGTGTCCTTCTGCTGAGCACCCACCTTCACGCTTGTCTCAAAGACACTTTGTTGACTACATTACCCAAACAGAGAAGAAATCTAATCCACAACACGACATTGTATTATGTGCTGCTTAAAGACACAATAAAGGGAAGAAGGGAAGAAGAGAAACAAGATTCATGTACATATTGCGTTGTTGGGTTATGTACAGTACCGTGTTTTTGAATTTATCATACACGATCAAATTTTGATTAATAATTTCATAATCATTTATGTGAATACAATAAATGTGAATGAAATTTGTAATTTAAGTTAAAGGCTAGGTATTCTGAGCTTTACATTTATAATTAGTGAGAAAATTACTGATTTATTTAAATAAATTTTTTTACATTGCTTTTTAGGGAAATTGT
>BMAO01031845.1:0-32727 GCA_019973975.1 Trichonephila clavata
TTTAAAATTATCATGTGATTATAACTCACATGAATTTAGTCCATTAAAGAAGCTGCTTCCAGATTCCATTTGCAAATTCATAAAAAAAAAACCGTTTTGACAGTTATTAGAACATGCGTTTAGGTTCAGAATTACTTAAAAACTACATCCTGTAATATAGAAGTACATAAAATAGCATCAAAATAGATGAAAAAAATAAAACTTCAATTTATAAATGAAAGTCTATGTATACAAATTGCAGGCTACACACTGTTTTTAGTAAGGATAAACCTAATATTGGAGGATATTCATCTTTCCCCTCTTCTGTTTATATAGCTGAATTAAATCCATTTAAAAATTGATTCATTTTCAAAATTCATTACAAACCTCCAAAGTTAGATCCATATATATATATCTAATGCCACAAAATTGCCGAATTAAATAAACAAACAATGGATTAAAGCCTGAATAAAATAAGCAACTAAAACATTCAAAGAAGGGAAATAGGAAAGTTACACTGAAAACTATTATCAAATACTGAAATGAATATTATTAGTAATAATATTAACGTAATAAATTGTTTCAATATTTTTGAAAGAAAAAATTTTAAGACCTTATAAATAGTTTCAAAAGTTATACTGGGTGTGGCCGAATCCGACAGACAAATTATGAGGAGTGATAGTAGACAGCATGGAAATGACAAATAAACATAGACAGAAGGTCGCCAAGATAGATAAATTGCGATAATAGTAGCCGCGGGGAGAATAATGAGTCATATAAGGGTTGGAGCCAAATGAATGTAGGGAATTCCACGCCAGTAATTTTTGAATTGCGTAGCCACCTCCATGCTATATATCACGGTGGATTGGATCCGGCGGTGACCTTCAGGCTCTTCTATTTCTTCTTCTAGGGCCACCTGAAATCACCGAAGTGTGAAACCCCGGTGGCTATAGTGGAGGTACTCACGGCACGGTTCATCGTCGCTTCAGCTGCTACTGCCAGCACATCGGTTTTGTTTAAACGCGCCTGAATCCTTCGTTCGTAGGTGTTCACTGTGCTATGACCTATGTGGCCGCTATTTTGAACAACTTCTGTGACAATCACTTATCGTTGTGTGACGGATCTATAAGCGTCCCAAATAACCCTTTGTGGAAATCTTTGGGCTAAGATAAACAACAACCTTCTCTTAAGAAGAAACCATGATATGCAAATTAAGTTTATTTGCATATCACGTGAACTTAAAGCGTGACTTAGTGAGATATAAGTAGAAGAGATATACGGAAAAGAGTTAATAAGTCCGTGTGAGAGAATAAAGGTAGCAAGATGGAAGTATTCAGTGATTGAAGGATTACGCATTAAAAGATAAGAAAGAAGACTGCCTACAGTTCAGGTATTAGTCACATTATAGTACGTTTTGATATTTAAATTATTAAGTGGTCTAAGTGGCAAATAGTTACATATCTACCGTTTAAAGCAATAGTAAGGCAGAAGATTGACTAATACAAAGTGGATAAATTATTAGAAGTATTCTCCAAAAACGTGACTCTCGTCTCCTTGTAATGCCGGACGGTTCCTGCTTCCATCCGAAACCCTTTGTCTACCAGCAGACGCGGCTATGTGTGTGACAGAAACTGAATAATCAATAGACATGATTTCACACTAACTATTTTATTGTTACCAAAATATCAATCAGACAAAATAACAATCTTATTAAGATAAATAATCAAATAGTAGGAGGTGAGATTCAATAACAAAGGAATAATACTAAGGACCCTCAACTGATTCTACGAGAGCTTAAATGCGCTCAATATAAACTTCGTCGCACACTAATAAGCTAACTTCTAATTAAACAATGCTCACGATTCCTATACTTTTATGAAGCTGATCCTACACTTGAATCTTGAAGAAGATCTTTATCTGGATTTAATCACTGTCGTTGGATCCACTCTCCGTAATCCTTTTCATGGACAAACTCAAAAATCTCTTAATAATTCCACGATCCTTCACTCTTCAACTAACAAACTAACTCGCCAACTCACTTGACAATTATTTCCTATAACTCCAACTTGCTAAAACAGAATTTATATAATATACTTCATTTGCACAATCACGCTTTCTTACTCGGTGAAAGTTGGTTGAAATAAATATTTTTCTAAAAGTGTCATGAAGGGATTAGTAAAACCGCGTATAGTCCGTCACATCCTTACTTGTGTTAGCTAACTGGAAACATCCTTTTTATTCTGATTTATTGATTAGTTTTTGAGTTAATTAAAGGGCTGAATTGGAAATTATCATGTCGAATCATCCTTCACTTCCTCCTAAGCCTTTAGCCGGATCATAGGGTAGAGAGGGGGGGTTCAGTTGTATTTCTGACGTTGAGTTATGTTGCATTGCCATTAATATAAACATATTTATGTCTAATAAATGTATTTTTTACCATTCATTGCCCCCTTTCACCCCACTCGGCATCACACTTTCAATAACTGTTTCTGCGAATTACTCCAACAAAACGAGGATTGTGCCCCCCCCCCCGTTCTATGTTTATTTGTCCTCAACATGTTGTCTACTATCCCTCCTTTTAATTTATCTGTCGAAGTCGGCAACACCCTAAAATTTAAAACAAACCGATATTTAGTCCAATGATCCTACGAAATAGATACCATTATATTAGTACGAGACAAATTATGAATGAAGAAAATAGAAGTTTTGAAAAAACAATTACGGATGAGAAAACTTATTTCCACTATAATGAAAAAAAATCTAAAACATTGGAATATCTGCCTTAAATGTTAATTTCTAAAAACTGAAGCAGAATTATTTTAGCTTAAGGGGTCCCAGGGGTGTTCATTTTGTCTCGAGGGGTGAAAATATAAACAATTTTCAAACAGGTATACTTCTTTTAAATTTAAATTAAATAATTCGAATCTTTTACACGTTATTTCCAAAGGATTATGGTTTCAAAAAAGTACAAATGTTTGAAATATAGTAATAATTTTAAAAGTTATTAAGTAAATTTTGCGTTGCGCACGCTATTTTCTAAAATAGTAGCCTTTGATGCATAAAACTTTATCGAATTATAAAATGTATCATACTCTTTAAGAGCCCTAGTAAATTAAGAATGATATATATTTTCTATTTCAAAAAATTATTTGAAAAAAATAAAATTCTAAAAAAAATTAGAAAATATAGATTTTATTTTTTTTAAAATATTAATTTTATTTTTAAAAAAATATAATTTTTAATTTTATTTTTTAAAATTACTACGGTGTAATAAGGATACATTTAACTTAATAAATAAACTTTTTGCTAGTAATTATAAAGCTACTACTTTTGAAAATAGCAACGTAAAACTTAATTTATATTTCTTATAGAAATATTTCTTATTTTCATATGCTTATAATTTTTTAAAATTATGCTTATATTTTAAACATTTTACATTTTTCTGAAGCCCTATTACTTTTTAAATAATGGGTAAAAGATTCGAATTATTTAATTTTATTTTTAAGTAGTTATATGCATTTGAATATTGCTTATATTTTCAGCCCTCCAGAAAAAGTTAACACCCCTGAGACCCCTTAAATATCATATAAATATTATATTTATTTTTCGTGACTTAAATTTAAATAACGATACTTGATATCATACAAAACGTATTTTTTCTCCATTTCTAAGCCAATCCCGAACGAAGAAAATGGAAGGAAATCTGAATAATTTTTTATCCTCATGGGACACTCGTCCAATTAAGAATTGAAATCTATTCGGCACATTTTAGAATACGTGGTTTAACAAACGAGGTTTCTGAAACATACAAACAAGACAATGGATGTTTAGCTTAAAAGGGTTAAACCAAGCCTTTAATTCAATTCAAAAGTTATTTGGCTCCAACAAAAGGGATATAGAGAAGCATCCTACTTCAAATTAAAGTGTCTTTACAATCCCTTCCTCTCCCCCTCCCCAAACAACGATGGGATTATTTTGTAAAAACGAGTTCTTTCAACTAAGGAGCGACGGGGATAGATGAGTTGAGGAGACAATCTACTAAAGTACTTAGCTCCGAAGATAACTGAAGAATAGAAGACTTTTGTTTTGCTCTCATCTAAATTTATTCTGTTTGTTTAAACGGAACGTGAGGTGCTTTGGGGACCCAGAAGTTTCTGATGGGCTGGGATTGTTACTTTGTAGAGGAAATATGTTTGGAGATGGATAAATGAATTCCTTTTGTGAATCTGGGGAATCAGTAATGATTGTTTGTTCCTCAGGAATTTGATGACGGGATCCACTGAAGTGTAATAAAAATGCACAATTATTTCATTATTTCTATGAAACGAAAAGGCGTTAAATTGTGATTTGTATTATTCGCACGTTGATAGGGATTAATAATCAAAATACGAAATACTTTGAAAGGTATAAAATTAAATAGTACATTGTTTTTTCATTTATTGCTTCACAAGGTGTATTTTAAATTTGTTACTAATTTATCTTTCAATATTCAAAAGTTTTCGTGCTTCATATTTTTTCAATTTAGTCCGAAGGTTACATAGTGTATACTGAAATATTCGATGTCTTTTAATTTAACATGTGTTACAAGTTTTTAGAGAAATATTTATAAATCACAGTAAACATTCTACTTATGGAAAGGATTATTCGCTACCAGACCGACAGACTTGTAGGGTGTGTTGGGGCTACAAAGATGATTCGAAATCCCACATAAATGCAGGGACGCAAATTCCGTAGTTGCAAACTGTGGTACAAAGAATCAGAGAAGAAAAACAGGAAGAAAAATATATTAATGGGACACATAACCTTTATTGAAAGATTGTAATACAAGATGTGTTTGAAATTATGACCAGGAAGTCGTTTGATAGGCTTGACTGTGAGGTTGCAAAGAATGCCTTTGCACTGCAGGCAAAAAGCCTAGTTGCAAGATCAGATAAGCCATACCGTCTCTAGGCGTGTTAGGTCATATTTGATCTTCTTGCTTCTTCCCAACATCCCAAAGCCCTGTCCAAACTTCTTTGCACATTACCTGTTCCTCCGTTGTTTCACCACTCCATTTGGTAGAAGCAGTACTGAGCTACTCCATAGAATTTACTTCCGGTGAGCCCTCTACGTAACATTTGGGTGCCGATGGATAGGCCATGGTTGCAGAGTTCATTGGCTTTTCAGATCACCGAAACTGTCACTTAGAGACTTCTTCTACTAGGGTGACGTGAAAAATTTGGTTTATTAGTCGCACGTTCCTCCCATTTACTACCTCGTTTTTCGAATATCTTTAGCTTCCAGGATGGTACTTGACATGCCAGGAATTTTTCAAAACGTAAGGAATTCCATGCATCACCACTATCAGGCTTGTAAGACGATTTCTGGTCGAAATTGGAACACTTGTTGCAGTACAACCTCTTAATAAGATTTTTTTCCCCTCTTATTAATTGTTGATAGTTCTTTTTTTCCCCTGCTTCTTTGCCTTATAACTCGTAAATACGGCATTTGCGACCTTTCATTCCTATGCGATTTCGAGTCATCTCTGTAACCCCTACACACCCTGCAAGTTCATCGGTCTGGTAGTGAATAACCCTGTGTATGCTCTCCTTACATAAACAACTCTCTAAGCTGTTCTTACATAACAGTCTCAGCAGTTATTCAATACCTGTAAACATTTTTGCTCAGAAGCATTCATTTTTGTGTTGTTGCTGATACTTGTACCAACCGATTGACAGGATTAGAACGACACCCTCGAAATTCATTGTGGCAAGGTAACCGTGGATATTTCCGTAGTTTTTGGTGGCTGCCTTGAACACTACGCAGGTGAGAGTACGTTTTGTTTCCATTTCACCCCAATTTTGAGGGGGAAGCTCCCTGTGGAAGGAAAGGAGCTTTCCCGTATATCTTCCTTTACCGCCAAGGTACAAGGTTCTACAGGAATATACATTTAGAAACATCCCCGCATTTCCTGAAATTCGCTTTCCCGCCCTCGGTACAGCAATCAGTAACACTAATCACTATCCCGTCTGGGTAGCTTGGATTCATTGAGGCTTCTAAAAGTAAGCAATTAATATTTACCCTAACAGTTTTTCTGTGTATTTCCACTTGGACTTGAAAATTAATTTGCATTTCCTTTTATGTCTGTTTCTTGCGTTTTTGCCTCAAAATGAGCACTTACATTGACATACACAAATTATTATATACTAGTGCTCAAAATTGTCAAAAATATTAGATTTTGTCGATTATCTCCAGTATTATATACTCGCCATACTTTTATATGGAGAAAACCAGAGGCCCTCCAATTTCCAAGAAATGGACCTTTACAAAAGCAGAGGTTTTATTGCCTGGACAAGCATCACGTTGGATAGCCGTACATACCGCTATGTACCACCGTAAATGCAACACCCTGAAGGAAGCCCACAAATAACATGAAATTTACAACATGTATTAGTGGAAGTGAGATATGTAAATGATTAGAATTTCAGCGCAGACACACATCACACACGCCTGTGGCGCTACCTCAAAGCGCTATTTAAGGCTTGGAGATTTCGACGATTTCAAGTTCGGTAATTGTGTTTTCCCTGTGGTTTTTTTCAAAAGACGATCAGTTCTGTCTCGTAGAAAACAGCGATCAGCTTTTGATCAAGTATCCGAGTTCGACAGAGGAAGGATAGTTGCCTACAGAGATAGTGAATTATCTTTCAGGGAAATCGGTAGTCGTGTTGAACGAAACCAAACAACTGTAATGCGGATATGTGACAGTTGGATACAGGAGGGTACGATGAACCGGCGTGGTCGATCGCGTCCACCTCAGTGCACCACTTCACTCATGTGCGCATGGCAGTGATGGATCGCTCAGTCACACATCATGCACCATAGCACAGCACATTGAGTTTGTAACGCATCATTCAGTGTCTGCGCGTACTATTCAACGCCGTTTACAGCAGAGTGGTCTGTCCGCAAGACGTCCATTGCTTGGTCTACCCTGAACGCAGAACCACAGATGTCTCCGCCGCCAATGATACGATGAAAGAAGGATGTGGGCGGCAGAATGGAATGAATTTATCTTTACTGACGAGTCACGCATCTGTCGGCAACACCACGATGGTCGGATTCGAGTCTGGAGACACCGTGGAGAGAGGATGCTGAACATCAGCGTTATGCACCGCCACTCTGATCCTGCATCGGGTATTATGGTATTTATCGGTACTCTCGCATTCCTCTAGTACGCATTACCGTTACTTTAAACAGCGAGTGCTTCATCTCCGATGTGTTGGGGCTAGTTGTCCTTCCTTACCTTCAGGGCTTGACCACAGCCGTTTTTCAACAGGATAATGCGCGACCACACGTGGCACGCATTGTAAAAAGGTTCTTCGTCAATCACCAGATTGAATTGCTTCCCTGGCCGGCTCGCTCTAAGGATCATTCGCCGATAGAAAACATGTGGTCCATGGTTGCTCAACGATTGACCCAGATTACACCCCCAGCTGCCACACCAGATCAACTTTGGCAACGTGTGGAAGATGCTTGGTCTGTTGTACCCCAAGAACACATCCAAAGTCTCTTTGAATGAATGCCGAGGCGTGTGGCAGCGGTGATCTCCAACAATGGCGGCTACTCTGGCTACTGATTCTGGCAGGAACCACACTTCACATAAGTCTATAAATTTAATCATTTGATACTTACTTGGTCAACATGTTATCTATAAAATAAATTCTGTTGTGCTATGTCTTGTCTTTCTTGGTGTTTCATTTACGGTGGCCAGCAGTGTATTTCCATGAGGTACTGTGTGACTGCTGTGAGGAAAATGAATGAGGTATTGGGGTACATTGTTTGCCTTTTCACGGGTGCTGTTGGTCTTGATATTATTTTAATGGATGACACGTGAGGCAACACAGAGCTCATCTGGTCGACAAATTTTTGAAAAACAAGGATAATCTCTGAATGGATTTGCCAGTTAGATCTCCAAAACCAATCCGTATACAGCATGCCTGGGACGTTCTGGGAATTGCAATTGGAACTCCTAGAACCATCCAGGACATGAAAATGGAGTTACTGAAGCAGTGGGAATAATAGACGCAGGAACACAAATTCCCTATATTCTGGTTTGAAATCATGGTGTGAGGCCTGTTTATATGAGAGAAGCATATTAACCATTTTTTTTGGTATATTCTTCGGCTTCTGTTTCATACCTTCCTATTTCAATAAGTGTCACTTACTATCATGCATGCTTATTTTAACTGGTGAATGGTTTATTTCTTGCATTATATGAGCTCGCATTATTAACCCTATATTAACCCTTAGCATTATTAGCCCTATATGAGCTCGCAATTCCCTTAATATCTGTACTGTATTTCTAGAAATAACCAAAAGAAAATCCAAAACTTCTCTTAATTTTGAACACAAGCATCACGCGCACGTATATTTTTCTTCATACTCTTTATGAAATCTTTCGATAAGATTTTATGATATTCTTCTTTTTAAAATATCATCTTTATTTTTATATCACTTGTTAGAAAAATAGGCTAAGGTAAGGTAATAAATATCCTTAGTAATTAATCAAACGTACTTATTCAATTCTAAGAAAATATTCCTCTCGTAAGTTCCCCCACTGCTTATCTATAGATTCTCACAATTTTTTTTCCCAATAAATTTTGTTATCTATGGGGAAAAAATTAGTTACAACAATGAAGAGTCAAAATGATTCCTTCAAAATAACCTATTGCTCACTAAACCATTGAATAATTGATTCAAATGACAGAATATTGTAAAGTGCCAACAATTTAAAGGACTTATAACGAACATTCAGTATTTTATCGGACAAAAGCTGCAAAATATATATTAAAAATCGAAATTTAATTAATTGCCGGAAAATGAGAATTTAAATATTAAATTAATTAAACTTATAATTACAATACAGCTTTTCTCAAACTGTGGGCCACGCCTCCGTAGGAGGGCATGATGACTCTACGAGGAGGGCGCTAGCATATTGAAATGTCCAAAACAAAAGATTATTCAAAGAAATTATAATTTACTGAAAGTAACAAACAAAATACATTCTAACATAGTAAACAATAAAGTACACACATATATTTACACTGATATATTATACTTATAAAAAAGTTTCACTACTGCCCAATATATTTTATAATCAATTAACAATACTAAGTTAAGAAGAAATTTAAAAAATACGAGTGACTGTGTCACCGTTTTCAGCGTAAGCTTGCGTGTGAGAAGCTAAGGGAGGGTTAAGAAAAGAAACTAATAAGCAAATTCTCTGATAAGTAAATCCTCCGCAAGAACTGTCAAGGTCTTCTGATTGCATTCCAAAGCCTTCGGAATAATTATGTGCATAACACAGCGCTGAGAAAACATAGTTATCTGGAAAGACGTATATATAGATCCAAGGCAATGGACGATTTGACAGAGTGAGACGTTTTATATACGCCAGTGGCTCTTAGGATGATAAACTTGTATTGTAGCTTTAACGTTAAAGTATAATTTTCTTAAAATTAACAAATTGATATTGCAAGGAAGGGGGGCGTGATAAATATTATGATTGAATTTTGGGTCGGAAAGATTTAAAGTTTGAGAAGCGCTGTGTTATAGCAATAACAACGATATCACTAAAGCATTTGCTGATTATTTCGGTTCTGTTTATAAATATAGCACGAACTATGGCCGAGATGTTGCCATCTCCAACTACTTAGGTGTCCTGATATTTAAAATATTTTTTATCATTTCCTTTATCATTGGAAAGTGAACCATCCCATTGAGACAAAAAAAAAATGTTTACATTAAAATTTCTTTTGGAAGGAAAATATCTCTCAAAAATGCCATTGTTGAAAATGTATTCTCATTGAATGATTTAATTCCCTTCGATTCATTATATTGAAACATAAATTTTAGAAATTAATTAATTTCCTAGACATGTTTAGACGACGAAATCGACACCTGAGTCGGCACATCAAATTCTTTATGTATAACGCTAACACCACGCAAATTCTAGTTTTGCACGATGGGTAAATTACATGAGCCTTCATTGTTTCGCACCGCCATCTAAGTTATATTCTAAAGTGCCCTCGGAGTTTTACTCCTCCATCCAATGTTCATAAGAACTAGCTTTTTCAATAAAAACATATTTTGACCTATGAATGTGATGTGTACCTGCTTTGAACTTACGTATTGATGATGAAGAAATTTCTTATATATTCTAAAAAATTCTTCAGAGATAATTTATTTGTTGGGAGCAAAAAATAATACTTTTTGGAATGGTATTGAAAACTCGTTTCCTGAAAATATTTTTTGTTCCTGAGTTATGAATCGGTTTTAAAACGCAGTACTTAGGTAAAATGTAAATATCTTGGGTCACATGAAATAAAATAATTCGACAAAAGTGTAATTATACTCTTTATTGAATTTTAAGAAAACAAAAGCTAGTTCCACTAAATAAAATTTCAGGATATGGATGCAAAAATTAAATGGACTGTGTAAAATTTTTTTTAAAAAAAATAATAAAGTACAGTTCATTTTCTAAGATTAATATAATATTCGGTAAAGTCTGGGCCAAAACAACAATAAAAATATATTCATTTCAAATAAATTAGCATTAAATTTTAGGCACTTGAACTTTCACTTCTGATTGCTTCTTCCTGATTGGTTGAAATTCCTAGAATAGGGTAGTTTGAAGGAAACTCTTTCTTTTACTGTGAGATTTCACTGTGACTGAACGTGCTATAAAACTGCTCTGTGCTAATTGAGAAAAAAAAGAACTTTTTTCCGTATTGGGTGACTTGATATCTATTGTATTTCAAAGCTTCTTTCTTGTTTCTTCCTTTTATATATTTATCTTATCGAATAGCTTCGTTTTTGTGTTAGTTTTTTAACTTATCTGTAGCGTTAGGCTTAAGACTTAACGCTTTCTTTTGGCTACATACTTTCTTCTCATTTGGCGAAACAATTTCAGATTTTAATGATTTTTATGAGTCTTTCTTTTCAAATCACCGCCAAGAAGAGGAGCCCATGGACTGGGAGGACGTCCCTTTCCTCCCTGAGGTAAGTGCACCTTCTGTTCCTTCCCGTCCCCCACGGAAGATGAGGTCCCTCATCTCCGTGCAGGTAAGTGAACCCCCTTCTCTTGCAGCCAAACGTTCCCAAACATGAGAGCTCTTGTACCGAAGGTAAGGACACCTCAGTCACCCAAAGTGTCAGTTATGCCCATTGTTCTTAATGTCGTTTCGCCCATTACTTCCTATTTGGCTTCTTTCTTTATTTAATTTTGTTTTTAAATTCTCTTGACGTTGTTATTTTACAGACTTGGAAGTAGAATATGCTTCTGGTGTCAGAATTTAATGTTAACTCTAATTTGTTATTGAAATTTCATTTAAAAATAAATTTTTTGGGAAAAATTTGCAGTTCGTAGGCAAACAAATTTATACTTTAAATTTTTTCTTTTCAGTTTAGGCAGAAAATTGAATTCTGATGTAATGCTTTTTGTGGCTAACTTTAAAATATTTATGTATATATATTCTTGAAGAAATATTTTTAGTGATAAGTGTTTCGATTTACTTATGGTATACAGTTTGACAAATATTTTAAAAATAACTTTTTATGTTAGTATTTTTCAATAGAAGAATATATTTGCCAGATATTTCGGTACTTAACTATTGTCGCAACTATCTCCAACTCTATTAAAAGCTCGCCAAGTTGCCAATCCCGATTTCCTATGTCATACGCGATTAATTGGCATCCATGTGCTTTGTTTCAAATAATTTCGCCAATAGGTTGCTATAATACATAAGTACCGATATTTCTATCAGTATTATTTCTCAAAACATCTTCTTTGTAAGAAATTTTTGATAAGTATGTTTAAAAGCTATTTTCTTTCCCATGGATGTTTATTTTACATGTTTATTAAGACAGAGCATTTGAAACTTGATTATAAAAAATGTTTTTTGTACTTTTCCGTTTCGCCGAAGCAAATCTCGCCAAGCACGCTTTATCGGCGACAACACACAATATATACATAAAAAAGTTAGTAAATGATAGTTATCACTAGTTTTTCATCTCATTTTGATGTATTATGAAAATATACTAATAAAAAAATACAGCGAGTTATTTTGAAAAAGGGGACGGTTAAAGATTATACCAGCTACTATATTCAGTTTGGAGTCAGCAGTTTTGTTGACTTTTTCGCCTGTGCCGCAAAACGGAAAAGTACTAAGTTCTTATATTTAATAATTGTAAAACTAATTTTTTTTCAGAGGATCCACCACCTTGCTACTCCGTGTTAGATTTTAATAATACCTTTTTTCCCCAAATAAGCATATTTTTTTACAGATTACATTTTAATCGGAAGGGGGTGTTTCGATACACTCCCGGGGCTGCCCTGAGGGATTGCTGACGAGGACAGCCTCGAGAGACCAAAGTAGCCGACCTCCAAGTGGTGTTCCGCGGGCAACGCTGTTCTTCGAACGATACTTACGTACTATCGCAACAATGCCATCTTTCAAATTAACTCACCAATTTAGCAATCCCGATTTCGCATGTGTCGTAGGCTCAGAATTGGGAGCCAAGTGATTCGTTTCATGCAATGTCGCCAATACAATTGCAATAATACGTTAGTACCCTTTGAACTGATAACAACAGCTGACGGGCTACTAAATATATGAAACGACTAGCTGTTACCCGCGACTTCGTTCACGTAGAAATTTACAAAAAAGTGTTTTGTTCAATTCACAGATCTTACGAAAACTTAATAATTCTGTATTCCACGTTAAGAAATACATACACGCTATATATATATAGAGAGAGAGAGAGAGAGTTTAATGTCATTTTTTTACTTTGTGAATCAATGTTTTGTTTTTATATTTTTGTGTTCTTTCTGCTTTTTGGTGTTTATTGTTTTATTTTTTTATTTTCTTTGTTTTTTGTTAATTTTTGTGTGGTTTTTTTCGTATAAATTTATTGAACATCCTCTCTATATACAGTATTAAATTTATTGAAAAATCTCTTTATATACAATATTTGGTGTACGATTTTCTTGAGCTAAAACAAAAACGCCAGTGGCATTCCTCGCACGTGAACATGCCACGTATAGTTGGCCATGTGAAAAGCAACTCTTAGTTAAATCTATGTCAACTTTGCTTAATGTTTGCCCTTGTGACTTGTTAATTGTCATAGCAAAGCTGACACTTACAGGGAATTGTAGTCTTTTGAATTCAAACGGGAAATTCGATGGTATTATGGGAATTCGTGGTATAAGTACTATGTTACCTTTTCCGCATCCGGATATTATACGACCTTCTATAACGTTTCTTTGCAATGACACTACTCGCAACCTAGTACCATTGCAAAGTTTTGGTGGGTTTAAATTACGGAGTAGTATGATGGGAACGCCAATCTTAAGTCCTAGCTTGTGAGGAGGTAGACCAGGCACAATTATACTGTTTAAGAATTCTGTTGGATAACTAACCGTTTCATCCGGATTGCAAACTGTATTGATGGAAAGGTATGTTTGTGATTCACCAGGAAGCTTATTTAACATGCGCTGATTAAGCGCAGTAACCTGGTCGTTTATAGGTGCTAAAATGGATCTTTCACACAACCACGAATCTTCTTTTATATTGAGATTGTGAACATCATCATAAATGCTATGTTTTTTTATCAAAATCTGAAATATTTTCATGAATAAAAACCTAACAATGTTTAACATCGATTTCTAATTATTATACTTAAAGTTCAGCTGTTAAAGTTTAAAACAGCTTAAATATAACGAATTAAAAAAACTCACAATTAAGAAATTAAGAACAATTTGAATTATTTTAGAAACAACTACCTACGCAGTTAACTAAATAAAATAATCTAAGAGTAATTTATCAAAATCTGAAATATTTTCATGAATAAAAACCTAACAATGTTTAACATTGATTTCTAATTATTATACTTAAAGTTCAGCTGTTAAAGTTTAAAACAGCTTAAATATAACGAATGAAAAAAACTCACAATTAAGAAATTAAGAACAATTTGAATTAAGAAAAACAGAGAGGTAGAAAAATGAAAGATACCTTGAAAATTATTATTCTTCGATTGCAATATAAATATTAAGCAAATAATAACTATTGTTTAAATGTGACTAAAAATGTAAATAAAAAAAAGAGAAAGGATTAAAACTTATCAATTTTTTGTTTCTTGCATTGCTTTTTGCTTATGAAGCCTTGATTTATTATTTTTAAAAGTGCATCCGAAACAGCCGATGCTCTACTTAACTGAACAGTGAGATAACTATCATAAAAAAAAATTATTGTACGTGTCAGTGAATTATGATGTGCGCGTAACAATGTTATGTCTCATGAAGAGCATCGGTCGCCAGTAACCAAAACAACGAATTCCTTAGCTCAGCTTGGCGTTCATCTTGGCATTCAGTTTCACGTTCACCCGTATAGTTTTCGTTCCCGTAAGAATACGGGAATAAAATATAGCCTATGTTACTCCCCGTTAATGTAGCTTTCCATTAGTGAAAGAATTTTTTAAATCGCACCAGCCGTTTCCGAGATTAGCCGGAACAAACAGACAGACAGACAGACAAAAATTTTAAAAATTGGTTTTTTGTTATGAGTACCGTATATACTTTTAGTGCATTAAGTAAAAAGCTGCTAATTTGAAATTACAAACAGACACTTCAATTTTATTTATTTGTATAGATAAGCCACTGTAACTTTTCGTAATAGTGATCTTAATGTCTTTCAGGGGAGACTATTTGAATTGGTGAGGGAAAATTTTCGGGGTCTTCCACAATGCGTTTTCTTTTGTCTCCCGGAGTATTTTAGGTATCAAACAAGAAATCAAAGTCACCGAAGCAAGAAAATGCCAAAAGGAAACACTATTGCATCGGTGCATGTAAAAACATTTTGGGAGGAGGAAAGCTGTAATAAATATAATGCTTTTAGATTTACTCATCGATTAAAGGATGGATATATTGGAGATATTTTAAAAAATCCTTTCTTCATTGTGTGGCGTTCACTTTATCTAACGCCCAAATTGGAGGACAGTGCAGATTTTACTCGACCACGACATGTTTTAGGTACAATGCAGATATGTATGAAGGATTTGTAAATGTACAGGTTCGAATATACTATGCAATCAAAGCGGTTGGCGCATTAAGGATGTTTCTTGATAAAACACCAGTAATTTTCTTCATTTCGCACATTTTTACCGTCTTTTTTCTCTTATCGGTAACAAACTATTATGGAATAATATTTATAAAACATAACAAAAATGCAATCGCAACTGCCATCTCAAAACTACAAAGAGATTGATTTTCAACAGGTTTCCAAATATAATTTGAATAATCTTGTCTTTGTGTACTTTCAGAAGGAATTGTATATTATAGACATTTTCATTATTTTTTTAATAAGAAACAGACTTTACCTTCAACTAAGTAGATTATGCACATAGATGCAATCTAAAAATGTGGCAATCGAAGCAATTTTTTAAATTAATATTACAAACTTGAACAATAGTTTGACAAATGGAATGAGGTTGCACATGCGTAATCTTACGTTAGACTATTTAAGCGAATAACTTCCGACATAAAATAATCTAACCACTTCTCACCAATGGTACACAGGAACATCACCTGACTCTCTGCAGGAAATCAAATGTAAGCATTACCGCCAGATTTCTATCGGTAGACTTACAAGAGACCCCTAAAATGTATTTCCTTTGAAACCGGCAGAAAATTCCACCCAAATTATAAAAAATGCCGTGACTCCCCAGCTTCACTGGATCACATTCTGAACTCTGTAAGGCCATCCTATTTCCTTATTATCATAGGTTTTTTTTGGCTGCATACAACCTTCTGGAGCTAATCTGACTTTTTGTCGCATCTTCCGGAATAAAAAACAACAAAAATAAAATATAATAGGAACCTAAAAAGTTTTGGTTTCTATTAAAGTTTTACAATAATATATGTTATACCAGCATTTCTAAAACTGTAGGGCGAACCCCCTAGGAAGGCATGATAACTCTTTGAGAGGGGCGCTAGCATATTGAAATGTCCATAACAAAAGATTATTCAAAGAAATTATTAATTTACTGAAAGTTACAAACAAAATACTTTTTGACTTTGAAAAGAATAAAGAACACACACATATTAACGCTGATATATTACACCTATAAAAATGTTTCAGTACTGCACAATGCATTTTAAAATTAATTTAACAATACTAAGTTAAGAACAAATTTAATAAATATTATTGATGTCATGGGTTTGGCATATAAAATTTTATACAAAAATTTATACGTATCTCTTTCTAATTTGTGCGGTTTACAATTAATCCTTCAATTTTCGATTAAAAGTTATGGAGGTGGCTCCCCAATGCCACCGTTTTCATCATAAGATTGCGTATGAGAATATAAGGGAGGAGGGGTAAGAAAAGGAATAATTAATCAAATTTTCTGAAAAAAGTACATCCTCCGCAAGCGCTTTCAAGGTCGTCTAATTGCATTTCAAAGCCTTCGGAATAATTCTGTGAATAGCACTGCTGAGAAAGATCGTTATTTAGAAAGACGTATATATATATAGGTCCAAGGAAATGGACTATTTGACAGAGTGAGACGTTTTATGTACCCCGGCGGATCTCAGGATGTTAAACTTGTATTGTAGCTTTAACGTTAATGTATAACTTTCTTAAAATCAATACGGTGATATTGTATGGAAGGGCGGGCGATAAATATTATGATTGAATTTTGGGTTGGAAATATTGAAAGTTTGAGAAGCACTGCTTATACTATATTATAGTATTTCATTAAAGTATATTTACTTAGATTTTTACTCGGAATTTTATTTGAGTCATTTATTCAAGTATTATATATTTTCATTTTAGTAAACCTAAAATAAATAGCTTTACATTTGAGTAAGATCAATGTTATAAATATACTGATGACTAAAATTATTACTATAGTAACTAATATGCCGTAGAATGCAGTATTCTTATGGACTACAGCACAATGTATTACATTATTGCAATAATTGTGAAAAACGTTTAATTTTTTTTGTTAAATTCTTTGTAATTATTTCGTAACATTTATTCCAATCTCATCAAAAAGAATGAACATTAAATAAAATTTAAATCTATAATACACTAACTTCCAAAGTTTAAGCACGAAGATGTAAAATGCAAAAAAAATCAACAAATAGTGCTTTGATTGACACAAAATTTGGCATCAAAGTAGCATATATATTTATACATAAAACAAAATCAATAATTATATACAGAAATGAAAACAATATTAAATTTTTATAAGTTTTCAGATAATGTCATACTGGAGACTTAAACAGAATTATGTATAAAGTGAAAATAAACAGCATAAAATGAAAAAAAGGACATTAAAAGGGTATGTGATCCCCCCTCGTTTGAATGCAAAGTTTACACCTTCCGACCAGGCTTTCAATTAGCTGGTCAACTACCTCTAGCTCAATAAGAGTGGCTGGAGTTGGGAAACGTGAAGATACAGCACGGCCGAGATCATCCCAAAGATTTTCAATGGGATTAATGTCGGGCGAATATACAGGCCACGCAATACGCGCAATCCCTTCACTCTCCAGGTAGTCATCGACGATGTCAGATCTATGGGGACGTGCGTTATTGTCTATTAAGGGAAGTCAGTAGGGTAAAAATCATGAATTGATCGATTTTGAGTTTTTGAGATTTCTGAAATCTATATTTCATTACCTTTCTAGGGATATAACATTTATGCCATATTTTCAATTAGAACTATGTCAAAATGACTTTTAAAAAATCATCAACTGGCGGGCCACGCCTCCTTTCGACAGATATTTACCTTTTAAATATCTTGAAACAATTGCAAAGTTTATTCAAACGCAATTAACTTTAGATAACAGTTGACTGTTCAATTAACTGTATTAGTTTGGTAGCGGAATTTCGAGTTACAACATGTTTCCAAGTGTTTTAAAGTATTATTTCTTGGTATATAAAAATTTACTTTCACAAGGTATGATTTTTTTTCAAAACTACTATTTTCATAATTTATATTTTTAAAATTACATCTAAAAAAATAAAATTTTTCTAAATTTACTGCATGTGAAAAATAAAGCTGCAAATTTAAATTATATATTCCTTATGCATTCTTGTGGGGATACTGAAGTGATATTTTGAAAATATTACAAAAAAAAAACAAAACATTCAGCTACGAGCACATGTGTCAAAAAACAATCAACTTTGAATAAATTCAGTGATGATAAATAAAAGTCTGTTTTTAAAGAAATTAAATTTTTTTTAAAAATATCACTTCAGTATAAATATAAATGTTACTTTACTGTACAGAGAAGTTTTTAAACTTAAATATTCAAAAGTTTCTGAATGAATTGTACATACAAAAATTCAGATGTGTAATACCATTTGTCGTTGCAAGAAGCTGGTTAAATACATAAAAATACCTAAATATCATATTTAAAAACATAAAAACAGTTTTATTTTTGCTGTTTAAGAAGTCATGTGTACAGTTTAGAAAAACTTTTGAAATTTAAAAGTCTTAGAAAACTTATGTTTGCATGTGAACACACAAAACACATATGAAAACTTTCGAAATGACGTAAAATCATGTTTTTTCAAATGCACACCAAAACCATATAAAAAAATTTATGGTTTTAGATAATTTTTTCCTATTATATTTATGATGATATTTGCTCTACTTTGATATTTGTAATACATAAATGCTACAAATTCTTCTAAAATTTATAGAGATTTTGTGATAATAGATGTAAATTTTACAAAATATCTCGTTAAACAAAAACTAAAAAATGTTATGCATGTATTTTCTGAGAATTTGTGACGGGTGCTTACTCGTTTCACTAACCTTCTCTTAAATTCTATATTTTATTTATTTCAACCAATCTCCACCGGGAGCCAAAAGTGTGACTTATGCAAATGAGATATTTCATATAAGTTCGGGTTTAGAGAGTACAAAAAGGATATGAGAGGGGAAATGAAATGAAGGTAGGAAGGGATTGAGACAGTAGTTTTTCTAGTGGAAATATAGTCGTCGGGAAAAGTCTATTGAAAAGTATACATACAATCGGTTCGGGACGGAACTGAGAGAAAGCTGAGATTGAAGCCGCTCATTAAAGCAATCCAGATATAGAAGAAGTATTTAGAAAAACCTGCCTTAAGAAAGGGTATCAGGTCAGTTTGTTTTCTCAAATTAAATATAAATGCGTAGGTTAATTGTACGCGTCGTCCTCCGTGGATTCAGTTAGGATTCCGTCGTTCATAATCGAATTCTTCTCATACTCCACTGTGTTTTATTGTTCTTAAAATTTGAATAGTATTTGCGTAATCTCTCAATTAAGAAAAGTCAATAAATAAGATTGATTTATTAAATAAGTAGTAATTAATCATGAATTCAGCACATTCAGATTTAGATGATACAAGAAGGGGAGTTAATAATCTTAGAGGTAGTGATAGACTACGACAAATTTTTGAAAACATTTTTGATGCTTTTTTTACTAAAAATATATTGACTTGATGCTAATGTTGAATAAAGTGTGGCAAATACATGTTGGAAGTCATATTTTTTGTAATGAAGTGACATTTCATGTTAAAAATGCATTTTTCAAAAAGTTTGTTTATGAAAATTTATGTTCTTTTTTCTCAGAAAATAATGAAAGGATGCTCTTAAAATTTGAATAAAACATAACTCATATGTACACTGACAATAACCATGTACACTGAAGTAAGCCTTTATAAATTTTCCAGAAATATTTTAACATAAAGCATTTATCGTAGAAAAAAAGTGAAAATTTTCAAGAAATTCATAGTAATATTTTTATGTTGCATGGTTTTGAAAAAACTTAACAATATATTTGAAATATCTCACTTCAGCATAAATATTAAAGTCTAATTAATATTCAGACTAAATCAGAAGTCTTAATATTTAACAGTTTCTGAGAAAAAGTACACATATATATGTGATGATACGGGATGGTTTCTGTCGTTGCCTGTAAAGCTTGTTATACACATAAAATTACATAAATTGTATGCTTAAATATATAAAAACAGTTTTCTTGTTGTTTTGGATATCATTTATGTAATATTTAAAGAAACTTTTTAATTCTGATACTTTAAGAAATTGTGTTTACATGTGAATATACAAAGCACTAATGCAACTTATCGAAATGTCATATATTCATGTATTACTGTCTCATAAAGATTATATTTTTTAATTTTTATCTTCTTTTTCTATAAATTTATTGTATGCAGAACTGGAATTTTTTATGTTATATTTCATATATATTGTGTATACTGAAGTGAAATTTTTGAGATATTCCTCAGACATTTAGCTAAAAAGCAGATGTCGTAACATAGGAAAGGAATTTTTTATAAAATTCATTATTGTACTATGCAAAAGTTACATTTTTAAATAGGCTGATCAATATTTTTAAAAAAAATTCACTTCTGTATAAAGATAAATGTTTATTTAATGCACACACAAATTTTTAAGCTTTGTGTTCAATAGTTTCTTAGTAAAAGGTACATAAATATATATACCAAAATGCAATGACCTTTTTCGTTGCACAAAACTTGTTACATACCAAAAAACACACAAATTTCATGTTTAAAAACATAAAATCAGTTTTCTTGTTGTGGTTTCGGATACCATTTATGTAATATTTTAAGAATTATTTTAATTCTGATACTTTAAGAAATTGTGTTTACATGTGAATTTATTCTAATGAAACTTTTCGAAATGTCGTATAATGATGTATTACCAAAGCCATATTTTCATGTATTGACACATTTTTACATGGTATTTATGATGCTTATAGTCAACTTGGATGGACAGTAATGTATCAGAACAGAAAATTCTTCAAAAATTGATGCATAATTTGAGAAAAATGATCAAATGCTATAAAATATCTCGATAGATTTAAAGTGAAAAATGCTATACATGTATTTTCTGAGAAATCTAAGTAAAAGAAATAAGTCTTAAAAGTTATTGAGAATAAGCTAATATTTAAAAAAATAGTGCAAATACGATTGTAATTCATAATTTTTTGATGAAGTGACATTTTATAATAAAAATGCAATTATCTCAAAACGGTGTTTTTAAAAATGCGTGTACCATTTTCTCAGAACCTATTCAACGGAAGTACTTGCAATCTTCACTGAATATTATTGATATGTTAATATATATACTGAAGTGAGCTTTTATTAATATACCTATAATATTTTTGTAAAAGTCAGTTATCGTGAAAAAAAAGACATTTTTCAAAAAATTCATAGTGATACTTTACGATAAAAGTTTTTGAAAAAACTAAACAATCTATTTGAAAAAGCTCACTTCAGTTTAAATAAAAAAAGTCTATTTAATATACAGACAAAATTTTAAATTTGTACATTTAATAGTTTCTGAGTTTCTAGTACATAAAAATGATCAATTTAACATTGTCGGGATAGGTGGTACCGACTAACCTTCAAACAAAAGTAGGGACAACTGCTTCAGCGTACAATCTCACAATGGGTTCTAAGACTTCATCTCGATACCGGACAGCTGTCACAGAACCCCGTTTAAAGATGTGCAAGTCGGTGCGATATCCTAATGAAATCCCTGTAAAAACCATAATGCTCCCACCTCGGAATGCGTGATGTTCGGTGATGCTTTGGGGCTAATTGCGTGTTCCTTGTTTACGCCATATCCTTATACGCTTGTAATCTGGCTCCAGAGCAAATCTTGACACATCAGTAAACATGACATTGCCCCAGTCAGACACAGTCCAATCGCTATATTCTCGGCACCACTTTAATCGTGCCCCTCTTGATTGGACGGATAGAGGAAAACAAACTCGAGGTAAACGGGCACACAGTCCATTCATATGTAATCTTCGGCATACAGTAGCTGCAGGTATAGCCTTACCAATGGACGCTGTAACCATAGATGTCACACGTGTGGAGGTCGCTTGGCTATAATAGCAATATATCGATCTTCCGCGGGGGATGTAACTCTTGGGCGACAGCCTACGGGCCTTCGGACAACTGTCTGTGTGGTTTGGAATTGTTTCTATAAACGTGAAATTACAGAATGATGAACACCGAAGAAAAGAGCAGCATCTGTGATTGACTGCCCTGCTTCAATGCGCCCCACAGTACGTCAGCGCTCAGAATCTTCCATCCGTTTTCTGGAAGTCATAGAAGCACGTATGTCTTGAAAACAAATTGTACGAAAGTTTTAAACACCTTCTATTAGCGCTTACAATCAACTTCTGTAACTCGCCATAAAGCTGGCTTCTGATAAGACTGCCTTTTTGCATATTTCTTGACATGAAAGCACAATTGGCTGTTACCTAACATATTTGCATACTTTCATCTACCTCTGCAGCTATTTGCATCCAATTCTGATAGGCTTCCAGAAATTAGCATTTTCCTCTCCGTGCTTAACTTTTGGAAGTGAGTTTAGCACGTGTATCTGAAGTAAATGCTGTAACAATCCTTTTCGACAACAGTGATTGCCAAGGTGTGGATGTCGATCTACTAGAAGATCAGTAGGTTCGATAGATCGCATTAAGGCTTTGGTTAATTAACCTTCATTCCCCGATTGAACTGATGATAGGCTTGTTGTGAAGGTAACGGTCTCATAGCTCATGTGTGATGAGTTCGAACCTAGTACCACTGAAGACCGATCGTGTAGAGTCAATGCACCTTAAATCTGTCGAGGCTCAATCGTCCTTCATTTTGTTTAGTGTGGAAGTTAGAAGGAGGGGATATAAGGTCAGATATCATTCTAGTCACTTAACCATATTTTAAAATTATGATATAATTAAGAGCCCCGGAGTCGCTGAATAGTGTAATGTTAAAATTCACTCCCTCACCAAACTGAACTGACAACAATTACTTGTTTCTCCTGCGCAACTGCCAATGTCAGTTACCTCTAATAGTTCAGGGGTGGGCAATTGTTTGGGCTGAAGGGCTGGAAGGATTGCGATTTTTTTTTAAATGGTGACATTGACAACTTTGCATCTCACGAAATGTATAAATTGTACACCATATAATTTTCGCTTTAAAATCAAGTGGTACTTTTATTCAATTTATTCATTGTGCTAATTTCATATGCATAGAAGCAAGAACATTCAGTTTTAGAATCAGTTGAATGAGACAAATGTACCCTATATCACATTTTTCAGCAATTTTTTTAAAAATCAAGACTATTAAATGTTGATATTTTCATTACAGACTGCAAGTGAATGTCAGCCGATTTGTATATATTCTAAATCTTGTTGTTATTGATGCAAGAAAAACTTTGCACCCAAATTTATGTTGGCCTAAATGTAGAGAACAGTTTATGTCTATTTAGGTTTTTGACTGTCTTGGTTAGCTGCATGTGGCTCCCAGGTCACTGTTAGCCCAAGCCTATCATAGCTGATAATATACACGCGAGATTGTATAAGTTATGAATATTCCGTGTGTATAATAGACATATTGTAACGTTCATAGTTTTATTTACCTGTTTTTGCTGAGATAGGCCTGTTTTAATGATGGAGGGTTTGAACAATATATATATTACAAAAATATACAAAAAATAGTTTTAAACGTAAAATAATTATAGTCATGATAAGAATATATATATATATATATGGGAATCTAATCGAAATCTTCCAAAAAAGTTACATTCTTGAGATATCGGGGTTTTTGTTTGGCAGGGTGTCTAAGGGTTCTTACGATCTATGGGTTAACTTTGAAAAAATAAACAACATAATTTAAAGAAGGAAACTTGTTTTAAATTAAATAATTTATTATGAGTTATAGGAGAGTATTTACGGGGGGAATATTTACAAAATAGAAATTAGGACATGCAGACATTTAAAAATATGGAAAAGTTAGATTATATTCTCTCTAGGAGGACGTTAGAAATTAAATAAAACTCATTATGCTGTGTGATTGTAACTTACCGCATAGTGTTGGCGAACGGGTGCGGATGCGGGAAATCGCTGCTTCGTTGTCCAGTGTTAGGTGTTAGTGGCCCTCTCCGAAAAAATAAATCGCGTTAGAGTTTTATAAGTACGCTAGATGGCGTTGATGTGGAATGCTGTTTTGACTAACATTGCCGTCCTCTGCAACAGGATATGATCTGACTTTTTACAAAAAATGTTCCATGGGATATTCTACATATATATATATATATATATATTACTTACATTCGGAATGGGAATCCGATTACTTCTATAGTACGGGATATTTATTTTTCCAGAATAAAATTAATTGATAAATTGAATGGAAGCCATACCTATCTCCTAACATTAAAAAAAAAACTTCTTAACAAAAAGAGTTACATCTTTCTCATTAAAGTTAATAAGACTAAAAAAAAATATACTACTACATTAAATACAAACTCAACTTCCTTTTCTTGTGCACAGTTCCATTTCACTTTCTTTTTGCAACAAGCAGTTTAAATAAAATTGATTTTACATTCATTAGAAAATTAAGTTTATAGGCAATAATCAAATTTAAGATTTTTTTTAATAAAAAAAAAGCTGGCAGTTCTTTTGGTTGATAGTTCACAGAGTAGGATTTTAAAATCGTCCAGTAACTCAGAAGCTTCATGAGTCTGCCGACCACTCTTGCACACCTATTGCAAAAAAGCATCTTGCAAGATTTATTTTATATAAATCAATAAACGCATTATATTTGGAACTGAAACGTATTTATTGGGACAAGCTGGAATGCGTACAAATAGCAAGATTTTACATAGATTGTAAAACTAAACATTTTGAAATTCTTTAAATCATATTGTATTGTTAAATATGCAATAAAAGCAAAATAAACTATTGAGACGTAGATAAAATGACAAACATTTACGGAAAATTAATTAACAAATATTTATGTAACGTTATTAACAAGTATTTATGTAATGTTCATTAACAAATACTTATGTAATGTTAATTAACAAATATTTATATAATGTTCATTGACAAATGATATGTATAACTGCTGGAATACTTGGAATAAAAAGAAAAAAAAACTATCTTCTAGTAAAATATTTGAAGTCGCAAACATTATAAGAACACCCTTTAAAATTTACTTTAAAAAATTCTTATTTCCTTCATTGATTTAGCATAGTGTGTTTTTTAGTTGATGGAATGGTATAATAAAAACTTTAATTAAAATCGTTTAGCCAGGTTTTTACACAACTATTATTTCTTACTTTCTTTCATGAATGGGGAGTTTTCAATTCCAAGAGGAGGCTTACTAAAGATTTAAATAAAAGCCACGGTAACATGGTGAAACTTCCTACCCACTATTGACATTTGAGTTGATCTAGAAAAGAAGGATCTATTTTATTTGTCTTTTGCTTTCAGGCAAAAAATGAAATGGTCACTTTAAAATACTTGATAAATAAATTATGTTATAAATTATCTTTTTCCTATTAAGTTACTCGAATAAAAATTTTAAATGTAAGAAATTTAACCATTCTGACTTTATGTTGAATGTGAGAAACGTATATTAACACGTAATTGGCACTTTCACCATACGGGCTACCGAAAGTTCCCCACAACTGGTTTGACAATACCACTCACAGGCTCTGATATTTTTTTGTTCTATATTTGATTTTCAAAAAGTTTAAATTTTAAATGTAAGAAATTTAACCATTCTGTCTTTATGTTGAGTGTGAGAAACGTATATTAACACGTAATTTGCACTTTCACCATACAGACTACCGAAAGTTGCCCACAACTGGTTTGACAATACCACTCACAGGCTCTGATATTTTTTGTTCTATATTTGATTTTCAAAAAGTTTAAATTTTAAATGTAAGAAATTTAACCATTCTGTCTTTATGTTGAGTGTGAGAAACGTATATTAACACGTAATTTGCACTTTCACCATACGGGCTACCGAAAGTTGCCCACAACTGGTATGACAATACCACTCACAGGCTCTGATATTTTTTTTTGTTCTATATTTGATTTTCAAAAAGTTTAAATTTTTACAGCGACATTATTGGTGCTAGTGTGTTTTCAAGAAATGCAGTTAGTCCATGGTACAGAAATACTTCTCATTCTCTATTTTCTTAGTGGAGAAGGCGGTATTTTTTTCTCTCTCTCATGAAGGAAGGAATTTAGATTCTAAAAAATATTCGACAAAGAACAGGGATTAACAAGGCAATGTTCAATTTTTTACTTGAAAAAAAAAAGAAAATAGAAAGATAATCCACAAAAGAGTCGATATTATCCCTGACCCCACTGCAATGCCAGACTTCGTATTGCAATATGCTCCTAATTTTTGTTCATATATGTATGCACTCGCACATAAGATCCTCAACCGTTTGAAAAAAGCACGAACATGAAATATTTTTCTGAGTTTGAGAGAAACTCTTTTAAGATATATGAAATATTCTTCATAGCATGCGGAGTGTATTTATAAAAAGCAAACAATTAGGGGTTGTGGTCTTCGCATTTCAATATTGTCAAAACAAACCTCATTTATGGTCGTTAGGCAGTCTAGAATAGTTTCCATGATTCTTGAATTGAAAACGAAGCATTTACAATGCTATCTTTACAAAATCTTAATATTACACGATTGGTATAGTAATTAATGCATTGTATGGCTCCCATGTGATTAAATACAGTTCGTAAAACTCCCAGGCATGCTGAGTATCAAATAATCGAGCTGATCTTGGGTAAGATTATTTCCCTCAACATGTAATGGTCTCTGAAGTTCCAGTGCATATGTAGGACGTGGTTGAAGTGCTTAAACTCGTTGGTAAAGCATGTGTCATACATGCTGTGCCAGATTCAAGCCAGGTGAGAATACTGGTCATTCAATTGGAAGTAATAATCTCAGATGGAAAGCCTTAGTTTATGAAGTTTGCTTGGGGAAGATGGGTGTTTTCATCAATACACAAAAATTCCTAGGCTTTGCCAGCCTACTATCCAAAATTCCACATTACGTGAAAGATATTTAAGCATTGACAGATTTAACGTGCATCAAACACACTGCACATTGTATTTTCAGTGATGCCAGGGCTTGAAAATACGACTCTATAACACTGATCAATTGTTTATGACCAGGACTATTCTCTGGTGCTTCGGACAAATTTATTAAATTAATCCTAATGAGTTTAAGTACAACAAAATTGTTAAACTTGGCTTAAAGTTTTTAAAAATTTGGTACTTGAACTAATTTGTTTGAAAAAAGTATCAAAAACAATTGCTTGCTCTTTAATAATTATAGGCTGTGAGTTCTGTATGTAACATAAACCCTTATTAATTTTCTTGATAGCACATAGACATTTGAAACGAAACATTTCTGTTGAATTAGTTTTCTATTTTAGTTTAGTAACTGATGTTTGAAATCATAAATAAGAACTAGCTTTTAATTAATTCAAAACCTTATTATGACACAAACTCAATTTTTTTTAAGACGAGGGATGTTCCAAAAGTAAGTTTGTCTTGGGTTTTTAGATGGAAGCTTTGATAGCAAAGCAAAATACACCTTAGCATCATGAACTATTTGTCTTGCACTATATTTTCACATGATCGCCATCGAGATTGAGAAATTTGTCGCAGCGTACAATCACTCGGAAGAAAATATCCTGGTAAGACATGGGGTGTCTCGCCTGCACCAGCAACAAGGTGAGGTGGAAAATCGTACGCTTGGTAACCCTATGCCAGTGAATATAAATTCATTCACTCGTAGTTTGTTAAATACCTCTCACTAATACTGTTCGGTCTAGCTCTGTCGACAAACAACCGTCGATGTTTCAAGTTTATTTCTGTGTTAATAGTGTTGTGTAAATAAAAGTTATGGTTAAGTAAATGTACGTATGGCATTAATTTACATTGGTGCCCCGGAAGTGATTGTTGACGGGGTGAATTCCCTTCCAAGCAAGAAATTCTCGTACCACCTGTAATATTGTTTTCATTCCTGCATGTAGAGAGACGTTGATTTCAATCCTCATCCTCTTCATTCTGCTTTCTTTCACACAACATGCAACATCGGTGACAAATTATTTGACAATGCATGGCTTCATCCTCATACACGGCCTGCAGAGTGATTCGCCAACAGACCGACAGACTTGTCATCTGTTCAAAATTACAACCAAAAGTCATCTAGCAGACCTGATAGTTGTACTGCTTGATATCCCTTACTCTCTCGAAGATTCCTGGGATGCCATGTATCCTCCTAGCAGCTGCAGATTCTTGAGCCGTGTAATCTTCAACTGAAGGGACAGGTGATTCGTACAACAAACTATTCAAATAACCAGAACCGGAAACACGTCACCTTCTGCTCACACTTGCAAAGGTCATGTAACGTGAAACACAGCTATTCAGGTGAAGTTCCTGGTAAAACCGCCAAACGACTCGCCCAATACAGTTGGAAGCCCCCTACACGATCAGCATGAGGACCCATTCTTCGTTTGAATACAAGTTCATTTTTCTACCTCGGGAAGTGGACAGCAAATTAAGACTTCCGGCAGGATCTGTTTTCATGAAACCTTTCCTTCAGTACCACTTATCTCAAAACCACCAGGAACAATCTTACAGAACGCAAGGAATTACAACCAGAGCCGCTTTATGATCAGCCAGACGACATTTGGTCGTAATTTTGAAAACCTGTTGAAGTACATTTGTACAATGAAATAACTTCTGTACCTTTGCTATATAGTATTTTCTGCTTTTTTTCTTTGTTTCTTTGTACCATAGCTCACAACTGCAACATTTGCAACCCTTTATTCGTATGGGATTCAGAGTTGTCTTTGAACCTTATGCTAGTTTGTCGGTCTGATAAAGAATCCCAAGCTTTTACGGATGAAGGACAAACTTGTTCCCCATGTTCATCCATACAGGATAGCACGCACCTCTATTGGCGATGACACTAACAGCACACAATATTTATTTGAATCTCCTCGAGAACGCTGTTTTGATACTACTGCCTAGTCTTTGGTGCTCGGCGTATGCATGGATTTGTTGTCCGCTGCATCTGTCGTTGAATCAGCAACGAAGTTCTTATGTCAATTGTTTACTTCACCAGCAGTACAACATTCTTTTTCGATAAAGTGACGAAATTTACTTTCAGAACATCCCTCCCATATGCTGAAATTTCTCATCAGCACATTATCAGTATTCCGATTTAAGATCCTTTTGAATAAGCTTTACAATGAAAGTAATCATATTACGGATTTCTTCATTTTAAACATTTAAAAGAACAGAGGCAATATTTACATCTTTTTAGCACACATCTATCTCTCGATGATTATTTAGAATGAAATCCTTTACCGGAATTAAATCTACATTTTATACACATTAAATACGAACTCAAAACCATTATTTTTCTAGTTATAGATACAAAGCAATATATATTTGCAAAATTTTCATGCACAAATAAACATAAATGTGGGTGGATAAATGTAGGTTTTATGTGCTTTCAAATTTCTGAGGCTTGAATGTTGCCCTACGGCTATTGAAAGCCCGTGAATTTAACTTCTGGAAGTCCCATAAACGGTCCTCTAACAATATGCTTAAGGAACCCAGCAACATCATTAGAAAATTCATTTTAATAATGATCTTGATTTATTCGTCTTCAACAATAAGAGACACAAATTCAGCAGAATCAGTCTTTTCTGAATTACATGTCGAGGACTTAAGGAATTGGATTGCAAATCGCTATTAATCCTTATTGAGGAAACAAGAATAAGTACTGATTTCCGATTTGGTTCGATTTAGTAGTTCAGTAAGTTGACTCTTTGAGTTTGAAATCTTTGAATTATATATGTTCAAGGCCTTAGGTAGGAATTTTCAGGAAACGGAAGCCGATATTGTTCCATTTGAACAATAATTCTGGAGTTTCATTCCAGAAAGTAGGACGCGAATGATTGTGATAAGTTCTGTGAGGTACGACTCAAGAAAGAATTTCGTTGATCTAAAACTTTGGAGGTTGGTGCAGCAAAAAGTTTCCCTTTTACGAATGAATATATTTATATTTCTTTATAAATTTATATATATATATATATATATATATATATACACACACACATTTTTGATAATTTCTTTAAGATGTATTACTCCATTTTACATTTAAGATTTTTTTCTCCATTCTCCATCTCTAAAAAAAATGCAAAAAAAGAAAAAAATTATACCAATTTTAAAATTATTGCATGGATACACACACACAAGTATATTATTTTTTATTTTACTTAAGGTCCCATAAACAAATCTGTTGAAATGGTTTGTAGACAAAAATTAAACGCGTGCGTGTCACCTAATGTACATAATGGATAAATCAAGTAATGTATTAAAAGATTTATATTTTATATTTTCTCAGTTGGAAAAATTACACAAATCAAATTTATGAAAATTAATTTCTGGATTTTTACATTTACCTATTGTAAAATTATGTTGATTTAATAATGTTATTAATTACAATATGATATCTGCATAGAATGAATTTTGAATATATCCTTTTTATGTTAGAGGAAAATTAAAAAAATTAAATACATGGGTAACTTTTCTTACCTCTAATGTAATTAAATCCTCGATACTTTTATGGTACATAGAAATTTTTTTCACTCGTAACTGTTGTCTAAAATACATTTCATTATTGGTGAGTTTTATTTTAAATCGCAATTTCTCAGAAGAGAGTGAGGTTTGAGGAAAAAGTGACTTTTTTGTGAAACTTATATTGTGCAAATAAAAAAAAATTCAATAAAAGGTTATATCAAAAAAGTTATTTAAATGAATTTCAGAGTTAAAATGTACCAATTTTTTTATCGTTTCAAAGTGTTTGATATCATATAAACCTATACAGTTTATAAAAAGAATTTTTTTCTCCCACTTTCTCTGTTCCCATCCCCAGGGCAGTCAATGGGAGTCTATGATCAAGCTACCACCGATCAATCAGAGAGCAAGCTCTAAGCTCTCAACCATGCCAAAAAAAAAATTCATCTCTACAGCAGCCAGATGAATAATCATAGCCACGCCTCCCGGATGCCGTCGTTTCAGCCAATAGCCATGATTCCGGTTAAGCAGAAAGAAAAACCCCACCATCGCCATGCCCAACATCAAAGTCAACCAGGATATGGGACTGAGGACTGTTTCGTAGTTTAGATGCCAACATTACAACGCCCATTCAAGGCCAATTCAAAAAGAATTTTTTTAACTTTTTTTAAAAATAAATATACTGTAAGTGCATACAAAAAATGTTGCTATTTGACCACAGTAGAGGCATGTTTTTTTAAAAATAAACAATTTTTCTCTTAACACCTTAATTGTGGATTAGAAGTTACGCGATTTACTCCCCAGTGCCACCGTTCTTCACATACGCGAACGTATGAGTAGTATTGGGAGGGGGAAGTAAAGGCACAAATAAGCAAATTTTTCTCTAAAATAAATAAATCCTTCTCTAACGCTGTCAAGGTCATTTTATTGTATTCCAAATCCTTCAAAATAACTTTACTGATAGCAGTGCAAAGAAGAAGATTTATTTCGAAAGGATGGATGTATACGTCCGGGGCACATAACGCATGGGTTGAGCAAGAGAAGACATATACGCCGACATCCATTCAGCTTGTTCTCCGTCTTCCTGTTTCCCTCTGAAGTTTGGAAAGTTTTTTTCTTAATAGGGTTTTCATCATTATATTTATATACATGTCCCAACCTCCTTATTTGGGAAGCCTTGATCATTTTAATTACGTTTGGTTCTCTGTATATCTATTAACTTTCAAGGTTGTATAGTATTCTCCAGATACAGTTTTCTCTCTGACTGTACCAAAATTTTTCTTAAGATGTTTCTCTCGAAGATCAACAGTTTCTCTTTGTCTTCTTTGTTAATTGCCCAGCATTCACTGTCATATGTAACAATTGGTATTACTTGAGTCTTGTATAATTTTTTTTTATTTTGCTACTTCTGTATTAACATTTAAGCTGGATTTGCCATGCGTAATAACATCTGTTAGCCATCTTGATTCTGTTTATAATAATTCATAATTGATGGACATAACATGACTTAAATTTTCCATTTAAAAGGAATGAAAGGTTGCAATAGCTTGTAACAAATTAGCTGCTGACTTTTTTTCATTTCGCGAATATATTTTTGAAGAATAACAGAGATGGATCATGTTTTAAAGAGGATTTTGTGGCAGCAGTATCAAAATTCAAATAAGATTTGAAATGACCATGGTAAGCATGTTTTATGATTTTTTTAAAATTAAGCTAATAAAGTATCGCCAAATGTATTACTCAAATATATATATATTATATATATATTATATATATATATAATATAATCAAAAATTTTTCTCTGTACAAGAGAGAGATGAATAAACATGATCAAAATGAAATTGTAAGAAAACCAGACAATAGCTTTTAAATGGAAATAAAAAATAATAAAAATAATAGAGATAAATATAAAAAAAATATAAAAGCATGGATGCTACAGTATTATAAACATTGCTAACTTAGGATAGCTTAAATATAAAATAATTTATATAAAAGGGGCGTTGAACATGTTTTGTGGCCAGCCAACCTTCCCTCTTTCTGTTAACATTATTGAGCAAAAACATATTGAAAATAATGGATAGAAAATCTAAATCCATTATGAGTAAAAAGTAACTTACTTAAAAATTGCATTAAAAAATGCAGAGCCCGAGCTAACTCTGAGTACAATAAACAAGTTATTGCCAGATTCTGGACCCAAATACAAATTCAAAGCATAGCAATGGCTGAAAAGTAGCACTTAACAGAAGTATGAAAAT